>CAOJCR011717974.1:0-10878 GCA_948330485.1 Euphorbia neoarborescens | reverse complement strand
TGGATTCGACACCCATCAAATTTTAGCGCCATTGCCAGGGAGCTAAACTAATACGTGTTTCTTTTGTTTATGACCAGGTTTGACGAGACCAAAGAACCGTAATACGAACCCAAGATCGAAAGAACTTTGAGGAAACTTCATTATCAGAGTCATCTAGTGATTGTGAAGAAGAAACCATGGATGAAAGGACATTGTACGAGCTTCACACTCCACCTGTGCAGCAAGGTCCCCTTTGCATCACTTATCCACATACTAATGCAAATGTTAAGCTGAAATCGGGACTGGTCCATCGGTAAAGACTCTTACATGCATCTAAAGGAATTCCCTGTGGTATGTTCAGGAATAAAGCGGTACGAGATTAGAGAAGAGGTCCTAAAGCTGAAAGCATTTCCTTTTTCACTAGCTGACAAAGTAAAGGTATGGCTATTCTATCTACCATCAGGAACGGTTACTATATGAGCTAAGATAGTGAGATTATTTTTGGAGAGATTCTTCCCTGCATCAAAAGCTGCTACACTTCAGAGAGAAATAAGCAGTATCCGTCAGAAAGAAGCAGAATCTCTGTATGACTATTGGGAATGCTTCAATTGTCTTTGTGAAAGCTGTCCACAATATGGGATTTCTAAACAGGCCCGAGTCCAGTATTTCTACCAAGGTATGCTGCCAATGGAGAGAATAATGATTGACACCTTGAATGGGGGGTGTTTAATAAATAAAACTCCAACAGCAGCATGGGAACTGATTCGGAATGTGGCTGAGAACTCCAGAAAGTTTGAATTTGCTTTTGAACCCACTCGAAGAGTCCATTAGGTAAATATTCACTCCTTGGAAGATAAAATTAATTCGCTAACCACTCTTGTGCGAGGCTTGGGGACAGGAAGAAGAAATCTAGCTATAGTCTGAAGTATTTGCACAGGTTTAGGGTATTCTACGGATGCATATCCTACACTTAGTATGGATGCGGAACAAGCATATGCAGCTGGGGGTTTTGTATAGCCTAATCAGAGGAGATATGATCCCTATTCCAACACTTATAATCAAGGTGGCGTGATCATCTGAACTTTAGCTATGGGAATAGGCCTCAACAACAACCACCACCGTATTATCTACCGGTAAATCAGTATCCACAGCCACCCTCCATGTCAATGTAGAAATCTAGGACGTCAATTGAGGAGATAGTGCATTCTTTGGCCACCAACATGCAGCCATATCAGTAGGAGACCAAGGTAAGTATTCAGAATCAAGAGAAGCAGGTAAGTCAGATCGCTACGTATGTGCTTGCCTTGGAATCGAGGGGGGAATTGCCTTCACAGAGAATTGACAACCCGAAATAGAATGTCAACACAATAACCCTTCGAAGTGGGATACAAATTCCAGGAGTAGTGAAACCAAAAGAGAAGGGAGCAAAGAAAGATTTAAAGGTACAGAGAAGATGGAGTCTAAGTAGAGGGAAAGCTAACATAGAGTCTACAGGTCCACATCAACAGCCTCCCATTGTTATTCCACCTCTCTTTCCATTAAGGTTCTCCAACTCAAAGAAGCTCAAGAAGGACAAGGATATCTTTGATATATTCAGAAAGGTTGAGGTAAACATTCCCTTGTTAGATGCTATTAAACAGATTCCTAGGTATGCAAAATTCTTAAAAGATGTGTGTGCTAATAAATCTAAATTAAAAGGAATTGAAAAGGTAGTTGTAGTGGCTAATGTTTCAGCAATCTTGTAAAAGGACTTACCTAAAAAATGCATGGGTAGGGGCATGTTTGCTATCTCATGTAGGATAGGAAATACCAGAGTCAGTAGGGAAATGTATGACTTAGGAGCTTCCACAAATGTTATGCCACAGTCTTTGTATGGGTCATTGGGGGCCAGACCATTAAAGGAAATAAGGGTTATGATTTAGTTAGCCAATAGGACCTTAGTTTACCCCAAGGGAGTTTTAGAAGATGTATTGGTTTAGGTAAATGATCTGGTTTTCCCGACTGATTTTTATATTCTGGATATGGATAGCGATGACTCCCATGATTCTTCTGAAATTTTGTTAGGGCATCCTTTTCTTACCACTGCTAAAACTAAAATTGATGTGTATAGTGGAACACTATCTATGGAGTTTGATGGTAAAATGGCATAGTTCAATATTTATGATGCCATGAAATACCCTAATGAGTTTTCTTCTGTTTATGGTATTGATATTATTGAACAGTTCACCCATGATTTTTTGCAAGATAGTACTGTTGACAAAGTGTAGGATGATCCAAGCGAATGCGTTGATGCCGAACAACAAGATGATTTGCCAAATAATGAAAATAACATTGTCGTTTAGCTAATTCAGGTAAGTGGTGAAGTGAAGCGAAAAATTTCAGCATCTAATACAAAGCCATTTCCCTCTGTTTTTCACACTATGCCATAAATGGTCTGTAGCAACACATAATCTAAGTGTTTCCCATGAGTGTTGCAACATGTTTGGTAAAATTAGATCTATGGCACTTAATAAGCTACCTCAACACTACGGCAGTTCCATGGCTTACAAGGGTTGCACTAAGAAATTCCATAACAAGATGTTAAGCTGGAAGCATATCGTAGTAGGTCAAAGGGTGCTATTATTTCAGTCTTGGTTAAGGTTCTTTCCGAGAAAGCATTAATCTCGATGGACTTAGGATCCAAGCTACGAGTAAAATTTTAAAGGTCAACAGTCACCAGTTGAAACCCTTCTACGAAAGCTTTAAATCAACTCTGGAATCTGAAGTTTCACTAGAGGAACCACCTAAGGAGTCCTAAATCATACGGACGTAATGTCTGGATATAGATAATAAATAGAGGCACTTACGGGAGGCAACCCTATGTTAAACCTTATCTAAGGCTCATCTATCCTTTGTTTTCTTTATTCTTGTTATTCTCGTTTCATTTTATTTTCATTTGTGTTTTTGGTTTTATTTTTTGTTTTAATATAGGAAGTCGAAATTCTGATATTGCAAGGTCATGATCATTATATGTTGGCAAGATACAACTTTATGAAACAATCTCCATCACCACCTTAAACCCTATCAGGCGTAACTCATTCCCGAGTAGTTTTCTTTCCTTTTCTCCACCCGGTTCTTGCATCGTTTTCATTTATTTACCATACTTGAGGACAAGTAGGTTTTAGGGGTGGGGATGATGCATAGGTTGCCTTGGCTTATTGGACTGAATTTTATTGCCTGGTAGGCGGGTTTAATTGCTTATTTGTTGTCAGTTGGGTTTTAAAAATATTGTGATCCTAGGAGATTACGTTTGTCCAAGAAGGGACCTTATTTGTTGAGAAGGGATAATTGGACAGCATAGTTGCAAACGATGTCACCATCACCTTGCTGAAATCTATTTTCAGTAACTGGACTGAGCTGAAAATAATCCAAATTACTATGTAATCAAGTTCAATTTTGGATGAAACAAAGAAAAGTGCATGTTCTTAAGCCTTCTTACATTGAGAATTTTCGAATGAAACTAGCTTAATGTATTACTGATCTATAGATTGCTTGGTTAAATAAATAAAGGATTTAAGTGTGTTAAAACCCCATTTATTGGAGAAAGAGGCTTAAGATAAATACCAAATAGTTGTTGGTCTAGTGGTGCCAGGGGCTAAACTTAGTAGGACGAACTGCGGTTCGATTCCCCACAACGCCACTTGGGAGGAATGCAAAACCTTAACCCCGAAAAGTGAAATAAATACCAAATGGTTGTTGGTCTAGTGGTGCCAGGGGATAGACTTGGTAGGATGAACTACGATTAGATTCCCCACAATGCCACTTGGGAGAGATGTAAAACCTTAACCCTGGGACCTACTCCAAAATTATACAACAGCCTCCTCTGAACAGAAACTTATAACATAATTGCAAGAAGGGGAAAAAGTTACCTGAGATCCTTTTATTCTCTTATTCCTTGAAGTTGTGTGATTTAGTGAAAAGCTTTGTTTGGTTTCATTTGGGGATATCTAATTGTAAGATTTAAATTCAAAGTGATAACATAATATTTTCTTGTGCTCAAAAACTACTAAAGTGAACTCAATTGCCATAATTTCCGATGAAGATATGTGAAAGTAAAGTTGCTTAGATTGGATGAATGTAAAGTGTGGTGGTGGTTATCTGAGATTTTGTTGTTTAATCTTCCTAAATCAATAAATTCTGGAACTGAATTTGGGTAAATTACTTTAGAGAGCATTGGAACTCTTTATTTTGAATCCATACTTGAGGACAAGTATGATTTAGGGGTGGGGATGTGTTAACAATCATAAATTGCATGTTTTGGTTTGGTTTTCGTGAGGTTATTTGGTCTTAATTAACATATTTTTAGGACGTTTTATTGTTGTTTGCATATTTTGGCTTGTATGTTTGGAGTTGATGATTCTGGACATTACAGTCCGATTATTAAATGATAATAAGATCAGATCTTTGGACCAAATTTTGAGGTATTTAGAGGCAGATTTTGGTAATAGGCATTCAAGGAAAGATCAAGTTCATGTTGCAAGCTTTCCAATGGATCTAAGATTGTGAAATTTAGAGATCGGATGGAGAAGTTATAACTGAGAGAGGACGGAAGCAAAGAAGGAAGATTCTAGCTCGGTAAGCCAGATGTACAGCTCGGTGAGCCAGATACCTGGCTCGGCAAGCCAAAAATGCCAGTACAGGCATGGAGTTTCGGACTTAGTAGGAAGATTCTAGCTCGACGAGTTTGATGCACGGCTTGGCGAGTCGGTCGTCGAATGAAATTTTTAAATCCTAAAATCTACCTCTTTCTTCCTATTTGCTTCCTATTTGTTTTAAGGTTATGGAGGAAGGATACAAATACTTGTTTTTAGAATAATAGAAGAGGAATTTTCGACAGCTCAATTCTTTTACGGAGGACGGTTTCCAGGAGATTTTCAACAAGTTTTCAACGCGACATATAGGATTTTTTTCTTTGATTTGTGATATGCTTACAGCCATGTGTAATTAAAACCCTAGCTTTGCCTAAGGGAGTTTGAGGATTCATAATTGACTGTGAGATTGTTTTATTTATGCTTTGTTAATTATTCCATGATTCTTTATTCTGTAAGTACGGAAGTTAAATATCCTTTCGTAGTTTATTTTATGATTATGTTTAACCTGGCTAATTGATATTGTTGAAATATAATTACTGTTTTTATCGATGAGTATCCGTAATCATCTAAATCTATGAATTGAACATCCTAAGATAAAGAACTTAAACTGGAATCGATATCGCTAGGAAATCAGTTAGTTTAGGCTAGGCTTTTCTTGAACTTAATGTTATTAATGAATTGAATCTTGGCCGCTAAGAAAGGGTTATTTATTAATTAGGGTTTTGTTTAAGTCGTACTAGGCAGAACCACACTAGGGAAAGTTGATCCGAAGTGCGAAGCCTAAGGTTTTAACTAGTCTGGAATAAGATAACAAAATCCTTCCTATCTGTGATAAGTCATCATTTTCTGAATCCCGCAACGACCTTAGGTGAAGTGTTTTCATTTATTATTTCCAAACTTAATACTTTTCATTCAATTCTTAGCTTGTTAGAATTAGGTTAGAAATATAATTCATCACTTCCCCCTTTATTTTAAATTGCTTTAAATTGCCTGAGTTTAGTGAAGGAAACGATAGTTGGCTCCCTAGGGTTCGACCTTGACTTACACTTGCTACGACATATAATCCATAATCCTTCCATTCATTTTGGATTTCATTACGTATTACTAGGCAAAGTGCCTGGTTATGGATCGAAATGGATTTGGCAAATTGCTCAAGTTGATAAAGGGATGTGATTTATTTAATCAATGTTGTCGGTTCTGCTAGCAGGAAATATTTAGAAAGGTAGGCTTGGGCTAGTTGATCCCAAGTGGTAATAGAATCCTTTGGGGGTTGATTGTAACCAAATCTCTGCCTTGCCCTTAAAAGTAAAGGGAAATAACCAAGGGTAAATTTCTTATTGCAAACCAGATCAATTTTAAATGTGTCACAAATTTTGAGAAAACTAAATATATGCGTGATAGGATCTTCATTTGGTAATCCATAAAATTCTAAATTGTTTTGTAACATATTCAGCAACGCCTATTTGATCTCAAAATTGTTGGCATTGATCGACGGTCGAACCACTCCATCTTGTATTCCATGAAGACTTGGAACAGCATAATCCATGAGACATTGTTGTGGTTGTTGTTCTTCAGCCATGATATCGACTTGACTTCTTCTCCTACGTCGAATATCGATTTTTGGATTCAATGGTTCAAGAGGATAACCCAAACTTCTCGTTCTTGGAATAAAATTAATCAATATCCTTTATAAATTGAAAGAACATATAAGTGATAATAAAAATATATAAGAGAATGATTTCAAAAATACAAATGACACATATAACACGTAGTAACAACATATATTATAATATCTATAAATCAAAATTGAATATCTTCACCCACTGGTCATTATTTTTCCCCGGCATGATTTACACGTATAAACTTATGTAATGGTCGATCATTCATATACCACATGGATTTGGTCATGCATAACATAAATTCACACACTACCGCAAGTATACGGTTTACACAAGTAGTATAAAATGGATTTTTAGTCTGAGTATCAATCCCACGAGGAAAAACATATATAGCAAGCATATATACTCATATATTCTGTTTATGGTGATCTTATAATTGATATTTTGTTGTGAATCCCACATCAATTCATGAACACACAAGAATTTCCTTAATGCAAACCATATCCTATTAAGAATGATTTGATTTCTTAGAATTTTCTGTAGACTAATCTCATAAACCATTTAACATCAGTTATGACTCATATACATGGAAAAATACCATTATTTGATTATTTCAATGGCTTTAACATTAGATTAATTATGATTAACCTAACCCAATTCATGCATGAATCAAACATATAATATCCTATGTCTTTTGATTATTACAACATATAACACTACAAGTCATTTTCATACATTTAAACACACATGCATAATATCAATGTCATCATCATCAAAAAAACATTAAAACTCATTCTAATCCTATATGATTTTAGTGCTGATTAACTCAATATGCATATCTAGGATCTAAACCAAGAATTAAACAAAGAAGCATCACATAATTATCAAGCAATTCCATCTTATTTACAAAAATAAAATGTTCAGAGAACATAATACATAATGATGAATTCTTACAATAAAATTCTAGTAGTCAATCTAAATAATTGTTGTCAATTATTATAGAGATTTTCCAAAGGGAGTTTGTCATCACTCTAGGGAATTTCGTGCAAGTGATCAAGCACAAGAGTATGATTAACTCTAATTCAGAAGAGAAAACATAGAAACACAAAGAACCATGCAAAACAATACAACTCTTAATGGAGTTGTAAACCTTTTCCATACAAGAGGGAGGCCTTCTCTGGATGTAGAGGCTTCTTCTTACTCCTGTGTATCTTCAAAAATTCTATGGACTTCGTCCTTGAAGAGTCTCTCTCTCTAAAGTTGTGTTCTTTGAAAAGTGTGTTCTCTCTTTGTCTCTTGAATTTTGTAGAAAACGCTGAATTTGATGGCTTTTTATAGAGTTTTAGGGCGGTTATGATGTGTTTTGATTGGTTCCAAGATGCTGGGATGTGTTGGGATTGGCTTAGAGTGTACAAACATCAATTTGGAGGGAAAAAAGAGGGAGAACAACGGCCATTTCAAGCAGACTGTCGTTCCAAATGGTCTGAATTTGAGAAGGTCACGATCGCGACAGGTGGGTCCCAATCGCAATACCTTATTCAGCCTTCAGTGTTGGAATTCATGCATAGGTCGTGATCGCGATATTGGAGAGTCACGATCGTGACCAATCCCTGTCCAGTCTCTCTAATATTTGCACTTTTATCTGTTTTTCATCCATTTTTAGTCCCGTTTGTCCCGACTCTTCTTAAGTGTCTCCTTAACATCTTTGGTCTTAGAAACCTTGCAAAATAAAATTTCTAACACAAAATATTTGTTAAATGGACAAAATAGACATATTTTATGCTTGTTTTTATGTGTGCTTTGCACATCGTATCATTGTACATTCCCTTTCGATCAATTTTGTATCGTTTTGCTTCAACTTCTATACTCCCAACCTATTACCTGTCCAAACAGATACATAAGAACACATAAAGGTACCATGGAATTGATCTCAGACAACACATTACAGATGAATAGATAAAAAGTGAACCTAAACATAGAGAAAGAAAATGAAATGCCATAAGAAACTCAAAATCGAAAATATGTAAAACATGATGAACAAACACGTAAAAGATGCAGAAATTCCACCAATTATATTGGAATTAAGCTGAAAAGATGAGGTCAAACTCGACTTCATCATCTATGTTGAAACATTTTAGAACTTTGTCTATATATGTCTTTTGAGTTAGTCCATAAAGCCAATGTAATCTACCTCTACATATTTTGATCCCAAAGATCACCTCACCTTTGCATAAATCTTTCATCCATAAAGCACTTATTTGTTAGGGCCCTGAAAAGATTAAGGCACAGCGAAAGTGCCCTGTTTTAACTTTTTGAGTTCAGCCCTGGTAGCCCAAGGACTGCTAATGGGTAATTTTGTTAACTTAATGACTATCATTTCGCATTTCTATGATATGTAGTAAAACATGCAAAAAAAATCAAAAAAATTTTCCCAAAGAAAACTTAAAGTAGGTATCAAAGACGTGATGGCTAGAGGTCTTCAAATACGGACCCTTTGTAGTCTGAGGCACGATCAGCTCTAAGTTTTAGAACCATCCTAGTGAGTTACTAGGACGAATGACAGGAGACCACAACGAGAAAAGACTAAAGAATTAGAGAAAAACCACCCAATGGTCACCACTAGTACTGGTCAGAATCTTCACTAGAATTTTTGCAAGAATCTCACCGGCCGGCAAAAGCTCCTCTCTTTACCATGGTTTCTAACTCTTAAACTCAAAAAGAGATGGATCCATAAAAATGAAGCATAACATCCCTTTATATAGTATTTTGTAAGTTCTAAAATGTCCACTTCAGTCCCTGGCCAAATGGTAAAAATCCATTTTGGTCCCTGGATAAATGGCTTATTACAGTTTTTGTGAACCACCATTATTGAACTATAATTTTTATCCGCCAACAAATGTATAATTAGCATTTCAGTTCTCCAGCAACTTATAATTACCATTTTGGTCCTCCACTATGGATAATTATAGTCTTGGTCCTCCAACTTAAGTCTAACTATATAATCCACTTTTAACTAAATTAAAAGCCATATGTAATCTATTTAATTAATTATTTGCTTTATGTAACATAATTAATTCTATTAAACATATTAATCAATTAATACATTATATTTTGTAAACTTATTAATTAAATAAACTAGACTTAGATAAATTAAATTCGATATGATTTAAGAAATCATATTCATTTAACTATTTCATCCTTCCATTATACCTCATATCTCGAACTAGCTAATCTATGTGCAGGATCCTATAGAACTATTGGAAGCAGACCCAAGGCCCGAAAAGTGTTAGTGGGTTCCAGCAAACCATGGTAGCCCCCAATTAAGACAGCAAAGCAGCCTCTTTGACAGATATACGATCCCAATAGTTATTATTGTATTATACCTTGTCAACTGATATCGTAGTTAAGAGTAAGAAGCACGTCTCTGCCATCCCTAACACTAGTATCACTTTTATAATATGGAATTGATTTTCAAAGCAAATAAGTGCCCAACTCATTTCGTTGTAGTTACGCACTTACAATCTTATTCCATCAAATGGCTAGTGATATCATCTCAATAGGAGCTGAGTGGCAATCCTATCGACTCATTATCAATATACACATGTTCACTAGCCCGCCAATTCATACATGTTCTTAGCATCCTATTATTGATGCATTACCTGGATGTGAAAGTGTATAGGATCCCATGCTATGGTTAAATGATCTCAAGTCTACGAATAAAATAAGCCCTAAGACAAGAAACACCATATGATACCATGTTGTGTTTTCTATGCGGATCTATTATGAGCGCAGCGACTTTTTACCGAAGAGAAATAAAGCTTTAAATAAGTTGTGAAAAGAAACTCGTTTTGAAAGAAGTTAGATTTTGTAAAGGAATCAATTTTTTTATAAAAATGAATAAACAAGTTGTGAAGGAAAACGGTGAAAAGTAGTGAAGGAAAGCATTCCCAGGCGAGTGAAATTATCCTTTCCTAGTACCCCCGCTAAGAAGTGGACCCAAATAGGGACTTAAGGCTTTCGGAGGAAGGATTTCCAAACTAAATGCGCACGTGAACGCATGCTTGGGGTTTTACAAAAACAATTTTTGAAAGAGAGATAAATTTTCGTGAAAAGAAATCCAAACCCGGATTTCTAAAAAACGATTTTGGAGTTGCCACCCGGTTCCAAGCTCCACCGGGAATTAATTCACGGTGTTATTCGGATCCTACTCTCAAATCCAAAACCGTGATCCAGAGATTGGGTTCGGACAAGGCATCTACTTATCCTCTTTTGAAAAACTTTTCGAGAATCGACATTGTTTTGAAAGAAAAACATTTTTGTTTGCATGATCCTAAAACTTAGATTGATTTTAGTTATAGATTTTAAATTTAGGTGAACGGTCAAGCAAAAAACGATAAATAAAACAATAAACAAGCACGAGAAATAAAATAATATTAGAACCCAATCGAATCGATAAATAAATCCTAAGGGATACATTGGTTTGGGAGGGGGTATTCATCTATCTAAGCATGCATAGCAACGAGTAAACATACACACGATATTTAAGCAGAATTTAAACACATAGCATACTTGAAAATGGACATGCAAAATAATGGGAAAGCAAGATAGCTCAGGATCATAATATAGAGGGGACACCTAATCCGAAGCAA
>CAOJCR011716080.1:0-10253 GCA_948330485.1 Euphorbia neoarborescens | reverse complement strand
AGTTTGATCTATTTTGTAGCCTGTTTGGTGATAAGATTGACTGAGCTCCCTGTGTCCACCAGGACGCACCTTACTAAGAAGCCTTCCACGCCGACATCCACAACAAGGGCATCCGAGTGACCTGCTGCTACGCTGTTGATCTGTTCGAACGGTAGGGGAGTTTGGATCTCCTATTACTTCCATTTTGCCCCCTTTCGCTTAGGATGAACCAGGGCCACCTCTGCTTTTGGACCTCCCGCTATCATCATCACCACCCCCCTGCTGCCTCTTTTAGGCCACGCCTTTTCTTGACGTGGCTGTTATCTTTATTCCTGGGATCGGGGCGGTATATTGCTCTGCCTGGATTCGACGAGTTGTGTCTGTTCCTTTTGAATCATGCTCTTAACTTTGTAAGCCAAAGTGCAACAATTCTCCCTGCTATGTTCTTCTGCTTTGTGATATCTGCAGTATGGCTTCGGCTGGCTTATTGACTGTGGCGGGTGGCTGGAAGGGCGACGACCTATGGAAACCTCCATGACCTTTTTGTTAAGGGATCTCGAGTAGGGTGTGTAGCGGTGGTCTCTCTTTCCCTTGAAACGGTCTATTCTGTCTTACTGATGGTGGCTATCTCCTGCCCTACCATGATGGGGCCCAGCGGAGGATTTACTATCTGCCTTGTCCTTATAGCGGGGTTCCTCCTCTACTTCCTCCACTTCAACAAAACGCTTGGCCCAGGTGATCATTGCTATCATGTCCTTTGGCCTTCATATGTTGAGTTCGTGGTGCATCTTTTGGTTGGTGGTATTATGGATGAAAGCCTCGTACGTCGTGGTAAAGTTAAGGTTTTTCACATTCAAACATGCCCAGTTGAACTGCTCAATGTACTTCTTCAGGGGCTCCCCTGGAGTCTGCTTAATAGTGTGGATGCTGCGGGATGGTTTGCTAATTGGTATAGAGCCAGAGAAGTTAGCTCAAAAAAGTTTTCCCAGGTGGCTCCATCCCATGATGGTACCTGGGTCGATGTTGTTAAACCACAAGGAGGCAGGCCCCCTTAGAGTAGTGCTGAAGAGCCTACACATTAAACCTTCAGTGGCTCCAGCGAGCCTCATTTTCTCAGTAAAAGTTCGAATGTGGTCCTTGGGATTATCCTTGCCGTCATAATCTTGTATGGTGATCTGCTTGAACTTAGGATCAAATGACATATCTAGTATGCACCTGCAAAACTGGGACTCCGCTGAATGAGAGATAGGATCCTGGTAAGCCACATTATACTTATCCAATCCTTGCCTAAGTAGGGCCTCAAAATTGGGATCTGCCAATAAATCCATAGACAGCGCTGCCACGGTTTCCATCTGAAGGCCCGCTTATTGAGGAAAAATAGGGGTTGATGAGATAAAAGGAGGGGACAGAGTTTGTGGGGAAGAATATTACGGGGAATAAATCGATGGGTTATTTACAGGGTACCCGTGAGAGTTGTGGGGCCAATAATATGGTCCATATCCCCATGAACTATATGAGATGGGGGGGTTCGTCGAGGGGTCCTGGTGATGTGTACCTTAGCCCGCGGTAGGATAGGCTGTCCCAGCAGGAAGGTTATATGTTGGGTAAGGGTGAGGGGGTGTAGTGTTCACGGCTACTGGCACGGGGGGAGGCTGGTAGGTGGGGTCTATTGTTGTTGGTGTAGTAGACAACCCAAGTATAGCAGCATTCTCAGAAGTGATGCCATAGTGGTCAAGGATGCTCTGTTGCACTACCGCCTGTTCATGTACGCTGGCTTAGGGGAGAGCTCCAGTGGGGTAGAGAACGAGTACAGGGCCAACAGAGTCTGAAGGGTTCAGATTTTGCACAGAGTGAGCCATAGCCATAATTGGTCCACGCTCACCGCAACAATTGATAATAAGTGTGAGATATGCTCGTAGGCAATGTGTTTGCCTATTGCTGGTAGCTGCTTTGATATCCTGCAAAAGGTAAGGATCTGATCGGAGAGGGGTGTCTCCGATTAATCACCTCCGAAGCTTAAGTCAGTTACTTATAGGAGAAGAAAAGTTTTAGAGAGAGAGAGAGCTTAAGAGAAAATAATACCAGATCCCCCTCTGTTGGTGAACTTTGCTAATTATATGAGGATATTCCGTTCCACGTGTCACAGTGCCATTGAATGGCAGGTAGTAGGTGGAACTAGCCTTTTGGCCCTGTTGCTTGTCCTTTCAAAGAGTGGATATGTCAGCTTTTCTGATTGAGACTTTCTTTTGCCGTTGCAATTTTGTCGAGCCGTATTGGACCTCCCTAGCATTAATTACAGCATTAAATGCACTCTCCTCCCTCCAAGGGAGAGAGAATATTTCATGGCGGGATGCCACATCTATTTCAACTTCATCCGCCACTCAAACTGGGCGGGATGACCAACTTTAACGAACGATGGGAATGGTAGTTATAGGAATTATCAGCAATTTACTTGAACTTAGTATCAAATGGCTTGCCCATTACCCTTTTACAAAATTGTGATTCAGTAGAGTAAGAGATGGGGTCTTAATATGCCACATTGTATATATCTAGACCCTATTTTAACAGAGCTATAAATCTTGGGTCAGCTAATAAATCCCTTTTTGGCTTAGGTGTTGTTGTCGAGTGGGGATGTGCTGAGGTCAGTGGCAGAAACAAGGGGGCAGAGGGGGGTGACCGCCCCTCCTCCTTGCCGGAATGTAGCCTTCCGTTCTTTATCTTTTATTCACTTGCCATTTTTCCCACCTCCACCATTTCTTTCGACGCCACTGTCTACACTTCATTCCTTCATTGTCGTCTGTTCCTCACGCTGCTGTTTCGTCTGCTTTTCTTCCTCGCCTACTTGATCCGGTCAGGTTTGTGCGGGTTCTTATAAAAATAAGGTTGTGAATCGAGATGTTCTTCTTCCTTAAATCTCATTAAATCTTATGAATTATTTGGGTTTTATTTTCAAATTTATGGGTTTGTATCTAATTTGTTTCTTAGCTGTAAAATTTAGTGGAATTAATTTTGTTTGGTTAGGAATTGATTTTGAATTTCTGTTTAATTGAGATTCACCATCTTCTTACTTTTATTTATTATTATTATTTGTTTTTTTATTATTATTTTTTGTGAGATACAATTTTAAGACTTCAGGATGACACACTTCCAATTTCCTAACCCTTTATCTGTTGAAAAGTGTAACATTAGCTCCAATATATTAGCTTTAATAAAAAAATTGAATGGAATGATTTAATATTCTTTAACTCTTTCATTGTTTCAATTTCTCACTTAACTGAAATGTTGAGCATACTCATGTGTTTCTAGTGGCGGAACCAAGGGGGGCGGAGGGGGGCGACCCCCCCATCTCCGGAAGATAGCCCCCAGCCTCACTGGGAATTCTCTTTGACGGCAAGAATGGAACAAGATAAAGATTGAGGATAGTGACGCGTGCTGAACCTCCCAATACAAGTAGCTACATCTTCGCTTTTGTGTCCCAATGTCTCTTCTTATCGGTACAATTTTTAACTCTATGAAAATCGCTGAGAAGCTTGACAAATAATATCTCGAAGAGGTTCTTACAGTAAACTTATCTCGTTTTTCAGTTAAGGCATTTAAGAAAATTGAGATTTTATATTGCCCATTAGGTGTTTGATAGAAGTCCTTAGTCTAGAGTTTTTCTGATTGCTGCATCTTCTTATCTAATTGGATTTTTTTTCAGTGAAATTGGTTTTGTTTAGTTCTTTGTATTCTTAGAATCAGAGATAAATTGGAATTTTGCGTTGTCTGCTAGGTGTTTGATAGAAGTCCTCACTACGTTATTCAAGAGTTTTGCTGTTTGCTACGTGCTTTTTATCAAAATCCAATTAGTTTTTTTTTCAGTGATGTCAGTTGTTTAGTTGTTTGCATTCTTAGTATCAGAGATATTGATAGGGAAATAGCATTTCTGTCTTGAACTTGGTATTTGAAAATCTGTCTTGAACTTGGTATTTGAAAGTGTGTTCTGCATTCTTAGAATAAGAGATATTGATCAGGATATAGTATTTCTATCTTGAGCTTGGTGTTTGAAAGTGTTTTCTTTCATTGTCATTCGATATGTTGTACCCTGTTTATCATTTTCACGTAGTAAAGTTTTGGTCTTTTGTGCTTCTTATTGGCAGTATTCATTGAATGTTTAATCATGCCAATTTAAAAAAATGTAATTGCTTTTCACCCTTCTGACATCAAAAAATTCTCACAAAGTTCTTACAAATTGTTTGCTTGTGCACCTACCTGAACCATGTTCTTACTCTATACTATTGCATATAAGGTTTAGCTGAGCCTAATTACTGAGTTCCGGCGAATTAGGGGTTCTTCGATTTTTTAAAAGGGAATTCAATTGGAAGATGCTGACGAATTTGGAGCTGCGATTACAGGGTTGTTTCTTTTGGGCTACTCTTTTCGGCAATTAGAGGGATCAGAGAGCGATTAACAGGTTTCGAGGTAACTATTACTCCTTCTCTCTTTGATTTTTTATTCTAGCTTGGCTGATTCTTGGATTTTTTGTTGAATGTTTCAATCAATTAGTTGGTTAAGCATACATGTTTGCTGTTTTTTTGTAGTTTTTTCAATCGGAGAAGCAAATTATCTAGTCGTTCATCAAAAGTTCAAATATAGTATGTTTTATATGCTTTTCTTGTGATATTTTCTTTTAATATATTGACATACTGAAAAAAAAAATTCCTTAACGAATTCTCGCCCCCCATTTTGGATTTTTGACTCCGCCAATGTGTGTTTCTTATTCCTATTACTTCTAGTTAACTGACGAGTGTTGATTCCACTTACTGTTATATAGTTTTATTGAGTATTGTTGATGTTTTTTTTTCCCTTTCACTTGTTTAATTTTGAAGGATAATCCTAGTGCTTCATATGTGCATTGTTTTGCATTGTTTCTAATTTTAATGTGGATAAGCTTTATCGTCTTACTTGTCTTTATTCAAATAATTTTTTAAGTACGAATCGGTCATTTATGCTTCAGGAACTTCAAACATTTCTAATTGACATGAAAGAAGACAAAGTTTTCTAATCTAGAGAGTTTGGGAAGACTTGCAATGAAAATGAAGAAAACTGTAAAAGATAGAGTTTTTCTGTTTGTTTATAAGTTAGTAGAATTGATATTACTCTTACCAGTTGTCATTGCATCTGTTGAGAGGATATTTTCTACTATGAAATACGTAAAGACTGATTTGAGAAACAGAATGAGTGATAAATAGTTGGATGATAGTTTAGTTGTGTTTATCGAGATGAGATTTTTGTAGCAAACGAAACTATTTTGAATTATTTTCAGGACATGGAAATCGGGAGAAGCCAATTATCTAGCCGTTCATCAAAAGTTCAAATATAAAATGTAGCTTGTTTTTTGTAGTTTTTTTCATGTTAAATTCACTTTGATATAATTTTTTATGATTTTTTATTTTAATATATTGACATACTGAAAAAAAAATTTAAAGAATTTTCGACCCTGTATTTAGCCACTGGCTGAGGTCGAAGACGGTGGGGTTGGGATCAAGGATGGTAGGGTTTGGGTTGGTGGTGGTAGAGGCATAGGGGAGCCTGATAAGGTTTGTGCTTATATGGATTGGTGTGGAGTGGGGATATTTTGTGTATTGGAATGATGAGGCCAAACATATGGACAATACCCCCAGGGTTGTAGTGCATATAGGTATATAAGTGGTTGCTCCTCCAAACTCATCTGCACTTACGTGGATGGGTTCCATCCCCTAAGTTGTTAAAGGATTTATGGGCATCGCACTTGCTCCAACGAGAGGATATAGGTATATCCAAGTTTGACTACCTAAGTCGATTTTCTGCTGAGAGTTGGTTGCCATTGCTATAAGAGGATATTGTTCCAGTGTTGTTCCTGAAGGAAAGGAAGTAGAGGCCAGAAGTGATTATCGAAGTGTTGCATGTTCCGATGCAATACCATAGTGAGAGATTATGCTTTGTATTATCGTCGCAGGATCCGGTACATTGGTATGTTGAGACGATCCTGCAAAGTGTATTGCCAACCTAAATTAGATGGACCATCATTGTTCCTATTCGTTCCTGTATGAGCCATTGTCACAACTGGTTCATGCTTACCGCATCAAATGATAGTTTGTGGGAGGTGGCTAATGAGTATCACCTTCACCTGAGTATATCCTGCAAGACAAGTTAGTCGGAGTCGTCTTGTCCGGATAGTTCCACTCTAATGATTAAGTCAGTATTTTTTAGAGAAGTAAGTGTAGTGGTGTGTGATGAGAATCTTAACTTGGAAACCCCTTTATCTCTCTTTTTCTAGCCTTTATATAATGCTGGAGAAGGGTGCCCTCTTACTTCCTCGATGGTCATGATATTAGTAGTCCTCAATAGCATGGCCTACTAGGTCATCTCAATCACTTCTTTGACCTTTAGCGGTCTTTCACATCTAACACAACTGCATTGTTTGATTTTTACATCTTTCTCTCCGTTGTCCTGTCTAGCCGTATTGGAATCTGACATTGACTGCGACATTAATTCCACTAGTTACGCCTCTCTGGCTGCTCTTAGACGGCTCAATGTGGCGCCTGATTTAGGTCTTCAGATTATTGATAAGTGTCCCCTGTTAGGAAGGTGGCGGATACTTCATGCGACTGACCACTCACTACCTGATTTCTTACAAAGTATGAAGTGTATCACTTTTTCCTTGCATCCGCTGTTGGATGTATTGTCGGACGCGTGGTGGGTTGCGTCACACGCCTTTATTGCTGTTTGACATGTTATCCTTCCTACCTGCCACGCTGTCATCTCGATATCATTAATAATTGATGAAAATTAGTGGCATTTTTACCAAGTTTGTAACGTTATACACCAAACCGGATAAATATCCTAAGATGAATATAGGATAAAGGTTATTCACCCTTACAGGATAAGCAGAAGGCCATATTAATCAGGTAACCGGATCCAAATGGATCGGATCGTCTGATTAATTCGATGGAGGAATATCAAAAGTTACCAGGGAACCGAATCAGCTTTATCCGCCTATAGCGGGTAAGGGTGATTTGGCAGTCCACGTGTTGATTGAGAAATTCTCCTCTATTTGGGAAATATCTCTCTAAATTGGGAGTACATTCCTATTATGACTCTATAGTCATATTCCTAATCAGACCCTAAGTCTAAATGGCCTATATAAAGGGCTCAAAACCTTCGTTAAAGGGGTACGTCTTACTATCTCTACTGTTACTCTGTCAAATTGAGTACTCAAAAACACTATTCTGACTTAAGCATCGGAGGGTTCTTCACCAGAACAACCCGGTGTCACTTCTTTGTTGTTCTTTTCAGGTTTTCTGGTGATAACGTAAGGAGATCGACGAGAAGCGAATTTACACAAGAACATATTGGTGCGGTGAGGGTGGACCTGATTTCAACAATAGCAACAGGTTCAGATCTACTTTCAGATTCAGTCGGTGCTCTAAACAGTTCAGGCACAGAAATAGCGACATGAAAAGAAGAGAAGATCCTCCTATGACTCTAGAAAAGGTCATGCAAAGCTATGCCATAGTGCCTTATTACATAGCCATGATTCAACAAGCGTTGTCTAATACTACTCCTCCAGCAGGACCGCCAACAGGAGCAACTCCAGTAAACGAAGCAAGGAATACTCTTACAGATCTCAATGCTCTGGAATCCAGTAGCATTCTGATCAATAGGCCGCTTTTTCACACCCTTCTTCCCCGCATCCCTAAGATGCAGACTCCCACGAGAATGATCCAGAGAAGAACAGATGAGTCAGGGATGGGAAGCTTGGGGCCAAACCAATACCCAACTAACGGGTGCTTTACGCCTCAATCTCAACAAAGTTGGAGAGGGTTTCAGACGCAGGGAGTTCCACCGGTATATGAAATATCTAACCCACCACCAGGTTTGCCTTCGTAGCATATTGTAGGAACCCGCTTACCCTGGGGAGGAATGAGTAGCCCTCCTACAATGCCGGCCAATTTTGTTCAGAACGGAAGCGAAAATCCTTTAATAGATTGGTGGAAAACTAATTTTCTCATGGGAGAAGGAGGAAAACTGCTATTTGAGTAGCTGAAGTCTAGCTTGAGTGAGATAGCCATATCTTTCTAAGCTCCCATACTGGATGTGGGAGATCCTCCGCTGTCAAAACGGATCCTCAATAATGTTCACAATGGCAAATTCTTGCCCCCGTAGTTATCTATAAGGGAGCAAGTGATCCAGTTATCCATCTGAGAAGATACACTAGCCTGATGAATGTCGCGAATATGGATGAGATATTGTTATGCAAGATGTTCTCCTTGACTCTTGATGGACTTGCACACTATTGGTATGGTTCTTTACCATCAGGTTCCATTGATAGTTGGGAGGAGTTAAAGAAATAGTTTGTAGCAAAGTTTATTGGGTCTATCCTGGCCAATATTGCCACTCGGGTGCTTAATGAGGTTATCCAAAAGCCAAGAGAGAGTCTCAGAAGTTACATTGACCGGATTAACAATGCTTGCATAAACATTAAGAATATCGAGACCAATATTGCCTGCGAAGCTATCATGAGCAACACAACCAACGAAAGACTGAGATAGTGCTTAGCATCCCAAAAGCCTCACAATCAGGTACAATTAATGACTATCTGTAAGGATTGTGTTAAGGTTGATGAGTCGTAGGTAATCCGTCTGGACCGAATTGCTAGAAATAGAGAATTTGATAACTCACGGAGGGATGGACGCAGGCGTAACAGAGATAGGGATAACAGAAGGGATCTCTTCAAAAATGACAGGGACTGGATCCAGTTTACACCCTTGAATGCCTCTCTGAGTGAAGTCTTGGTAGCAATAATGGATAAAGGGCTTAACAAGGAGGTAACTTATCCGGAAGCGACAAAGAAGGGGGTAACCTTGGGTTCAGATAGGAATCTTTATTGTCGATTCCATCGTACTAAAGGGCATTGTACTGATGACTGTCGGTTCCTAACAGAGGAGATTGAGAAAGTCATAAGAAGAGGCAAGTTGTCTAAATTCGTGGATGACAGAGAAAGTGACCAAGAGAATGTTGAAGAGGAAAAGGTGAAAAGCAAACCCGCAAAGAGTAAAGAAAAGGAGCGGCAGGGAAAGAGTCAACCCAAATGGGTCATCATGATGGTAGCGGAAGGTCCAAGCATGGATCACCGATCCAAAAGAGATAGAATAGACCCGTTGCAAAGCAGGGGTTATCCTGACCCTAATGAATCCTTTCTAAAAATTGCTAATGTAAATCCAGGACATGCGGATATGTTGGTAGTTGAGATAGAGCTGGAAAAGTACTTAGTGAAATGAGTAATGGTGGATACAGGAAGCGCAATTAATCTAATCAACAAATATACGGTTACCAAGCTAAAGGTTTAAGAGAAGATACAACCTGCTTATGCCCCCGTAGTAGGTTTGGGAGGAGGCCCTGTCCCATTGATAGGACAAGTATTGTTGCAGGTGAAAGCCGGAGATAAGGAACATACATACAAGTCCAAGAAGTTATTCCTCATAGTTGATACAAGCTGGCATACAATGTCATTTTGGGAAGGCCATTCTTGGTCACATCTGAAGCTGTGATATCATGTAGACACTTAGCAATGCAAATTCCTACTCCAAAAGAAATCGCAATTTGCCGAAGAAACTAACAGGCGGCACAAAGAGCGTACTTAGCATCGCTAAGGAACGAAAAAGATGAAGAGGAAGAAAAGGAGAAACCCAGTGATGAGACCGAATCAGTGGATAAGATAGAAATACTGGCCATTGTAGCTGGAAAAATGATCAACATCAGGAAAGACTTGGGCAAACGAATAAAGTATGGTTTTGGAAGTACTGAAATACGAATGTAAAACCTTCGCTTGGATAGCTGAAGACCTGGAAGGTGTTCCTCCAGAGATAATCAAACATTGCCTCAATATTGATCCAGAAGCTAAGGCGGTGGTACAAAAGAAAAGGCAACACGCTCCGAATAGGCAGAGAGATATTAAGAAGGAGGTAGCAGAGCTACTCAAAGCAGGTCACATCCGGCCGGTACACTATATGGATTGGTTAGCCAATGTGGTATTGGTAAAAAAACCCAATGGAACTTACCGAATGTATGTCGACTTTATAGATCTAAATAGAGCTTGCCCAAAGGACTATTACCCCCTGCCGAATATCGATCAGCTTGTAGATGCAACCACCAGGTATAAAATATATTCATTGCTTGATGCAAAAGCTGGGTATCATCAGATCTTTATGAATCCAGACGATGAAGAGAAGATATCCTTCATTACATATGAG
>CAOJCR011715226.1:0-10852 GCA_948330485.1 Euphorbia neoarborescens | reverse complement strand
GTTTATATATATATATATATATATATATATATATATATATATATATATATATATATATATATAAACACTTTATTCTCGCACTTAATTATTTTTGGCAAGGTTCTACATCAATCAGTTTGAGGTCTGACCACAATTATTTTTCATTCTGGACACTTGCATAGCCTGAACACAATAGTACTTGTAAGAATTGTTGCACGTCACAACATGATGAGTGTGTTTGTGTGTGTTTGTGTGTTGAGGTCTGTCCATAACTATTTTGAATTGTGGACACTTGCACAGCCTGAACGCCACAGTACTTGTAAGAAGTGTTGCATGTCAGAACATGATGTCCAAAAAAAGCGATTATATGTTTATAATGAATGCCCTGACAATTAGTTACATTTTTTTCCTTCCATCGTTTATACAAATGTAATGAGATTTAGATTCATTCTTTTATTTTCATCCAAGTACATTTGCAGGCCTGATGTGTCTGAGCTTGAAACAAGGCTTTCGGATCAGTCAAAGATACTCTTGAATCTACAACCAAAAGTTGACGATTTAGCATCTAAGGTCTATTTGAGTTCCTTAGCATTTTAATTGGTAGTCACATGCAAAGCATTTGATCTTTATTTTACAAATTATTTTATTAAACTTAATCTTTTGTTGGGGCTTGAATTACTTAGCATTTTAATTATTTAATTATTATTTTGATCGCACTGCTTATTCAGGAAAAAAGATGTTGATGTATGTTATAGATCCAGCATAATCAATTGAAATGCTTTTACCTCACACTGTTCTAGGTTAATTGGCTTGATTGCTTTCAGTTTTGTAGAATTACCTAAAAACTACTATTGCGATTTCAACTACACTCGTATTCGAAGTTTTTGATTTTGGAATTAATATTTTAACATTGAAGGAAGGGCATCGGTATTGTGACCTAAGATAAATTAAATTGTTTTCTATTCAACTTATCTAAAAGTGTATGTGATAGAGAACGTCATAGTTGTGGAAAAGTTATACAAGGGACATGTGAATATTGCTAATTGGAGCCATTCATTCTATTTCAAGTTTAGGGATATGGTATGGTGTGAGGCTACACAAATGCATATTGTTATGTTTTTGTGTCTGAAACTCGGAATATGGTTTATCCCTCCCTGTCTCCTTTAATTCTTTGGCTGATGCTATGCCATTTTCTATCAGTTTGCATTACAATTTGTCACAACACTTGATTAATGGACCAACTGGATTTCATTGCACTTGGCTAGCTAATAAGTTAAATTTTGTTTTTAAGTTAAAGCATGCAGATATTGGTATTTCATCATCAATCATACTGGTCTATGTTTGTAATTATGCTTCAATTTCCATGAAGAGGATTGACTTGATTAATCCAACATAATAATGCTAAATGGATCTAAATTTCTCATCGACATTTTATTTGATATGCCATAATTGTGTTATTAAACAAATTATTGTATGATCTATTTGTTTTTTATCCTTTTCTCTTCCACGGTGTCTACATTATTTCCACACATCTCTTCTCACACACACTGTACACTTTTATCTCAACCATTCTTTTTGTTTTGATCCAACGGATCGTGGAAAGTTCGCCTGAGATTCCATTCGCCGGAGCGAAGGAGGGAGATTTCCAGAAAGGGAGGAGATCGATAAAGATTGAAAAGAGGATATGTGTTTATTATGGTCCGTTGGATCAAAACAATAATAAATGGCTGAGAGGAAAGTGCGTGAGAAGAGGTATGTTGTGATAACGAGATCCCTTTCATGTGTAAAAACTTATTTTCCTCAAATGCTACTGATCGAATATGTTTCTACTAGCATTCTTATGCACTTGATTACTCCTGGTAGTTACTTGAACCTTTGTTTATTCAAACTTGTGGATCTAGTTTTATTAGAAATGGACAATAATATCACTTGCATGTGCATAATGATATGGACAAATCCATTTGAACTCTTTTTTATCACCTCAAACTACATTATGAGGTATACGAACTTTTTCAAAAATCACAATTGGGTATTTAAACACTTTTTTTTGCATATTAGGTATATGAACAAAACTTTTTTTGTACACATTTGGTACATGATCAATTGATTTTGTATGTGTTTTAGCTCACTAAGTAAAATCCAAAGAGTATCAAAAAAAATGCACGGAAAGATTATGATAACCGTTAGTGGTCATGTGCCAAACACATGATAAGCATTTAGCCACGTACGACTGTACTCAATAACCACCCTCCGTCATAATCAACTGCCCTATGTCCTCAGCGCCATGTTAGCCACGACCGGGGAGAAGAATTTAAGAATAGTTAAGTATCGGGCGGTTGATACCTAGCAACAGCCGCCCCTAGAACCCACTCAAAGAGCCGACAGGAGGAAAGAGAAAAAGAGGGGCTGCTGCATTTAATGTGACAATTAATGCTATAAGGACAAGATGCAGCCCAACAAGACAGCATGATCAAAAGAAGGCCTCCTAAGGGAGTTAGAAGCGGCCACTTGTTGGAATGACAAATGACAGGGTCAAATGGGCCACGTCTCCCACCACCCACTAGCAACGTGAGACTTGGAGGCCAAGGGTCCTTTATAATCAGCAAAGTTGCCATCACGTAAGACATCTGAATCATTATCTCACTCACTCTCTTATAATGATAAAAAACATCCCTTTCTCTTAAAGAATACTGACTTAGGCATCGGAGTGGAATCCAGGTAACCCATCTCGGATAATGTTTTCCTATTTTATAGGTCACCGGAGTATTCCAAGAACGAAGGACTCAAACACCCATATCTCACACAAGTTATCAATTGGTACGGTGAGCGTGGACCAGTTGTGGAAATGGCTCACACTGTAAAAATACAAACCCTACAGATCCTATATCCTCGGCCACGGCCCTATATTGGGCCGGGCCCTATCCCAAATGAGCATTCAAGACCTAGCAGCAGCTTGGCAAAGCACAGTGGCTTATTGTGGCATTACACTGGAGCATGTCTCCTTGCTTGGAGTGCCCTCGGTCCCAGAAACCGCAGTCCCAACTTATCAACCCCTGCCTACCGTTGGACCTCCTCAAACCTTTCGTTACACTACCCCACAGTCACCAACCCGTTAGCGGGTGGGAAACGTTCCATCAAGACCCGTTGATGGATCCTGCAACGTATTATTACCTTTGGGGTTATGGGCCATACTCTGGTTTCCAATACCCAAACCCGTAACCTTCGGTCCCATCGTCCCCGTAGGGCCAGCCAAGGCATGATCACCCTCATACTCCCCAGGAAACCATCCAAACACCTCCACCCCTGCCAATTTATCCTACCCCAGTTTTCTCAATGTAAGGTTTCCAGCAGGCTGCGGTCATCCCGATCCTGACCACACCAACCCCAGTGGTGGATATTTTGGCAGACCCCAGATATGAGGCTTTATTGAGGCTGGGCTAGACAAATATTATGTAGCTTACCCTATCTCTCACTCGGCTGAGTCCCAATTCTGTAGGCGTATCATAGACATGTTGTTTGATTCTAAGTTTAAATAGATAACTATCGAGGACTACGATAGCATAACAATCCCAAAGATCATATTTGAACCTTCGCTACGAAGATGAGGCTGGCGGGAGCTAAAGAGGGCCTAATATGCAGTTTCTTCAACAACACCCTGTGCGGGTTGGCATCCATATGGTTTGATAACCTGGACACCAGATATGTGATGGGTTGGAACCACTTTGAGAAACTTTTTTGTGCCAACTTTTCAAGCTTCATACCCATTGGAAAACCGTCTCATAGTGTCTATGATATAAAGCAGGTGCACAGGGAACCCCTTAAGAAGTACATTGAGCTCTTCAACTGGGCATGTTTAAATGTCAAAAAATTGGATTTCACCTCGACATACAAGGCACTCATCCATAATACAACAAACGAAAACATGCATCATGAACTCATCATACGCAAACTCAAGAACAGGATCGCTATGATTATGCAGGTGAAGCATTTTGTATAGGTAGAAGAGATGGCGGACGAATCCTACGACACGAAAAGAATGGAGTCCAGACTAGAGTCCATCTGCCAGTTGATTGGGGCGATCAATATCCATTCTCGCCGAAACAAACCAGATCACTTTAAGAATCAGAGGGAGCACCGCTTTATGCCTTAACCTAGGCCCGCTAATAGAGAAGTGTTGGTGGTACGAACGGACAGTCGCACAGCTCCCTGCGATCGCTCCTTGGCCAATCAGTAAAAACCTTATTGTAGGTACCATAATTTGGAGGGACATAGTATAGAGGAATGCTGGACACTGGCCCAAGAGGAAGAGAGTATGATTTAGAAAGGACGGGCTCGACCGACAAAGTCCAAGCAAAGCAATACCTACTAGAGACCGCAGGATGAGAGAACAAGGGAAGCACGGGAAGACCGACAACCATCCTGGGGCAGCAGGGGGACGGTCATGATCATCACAAGTGGCCCTGAGGCTATAGAGCCCCTAGAAAGAATTCGACCACAGCCAGTTGAATCACAGCAAAGGGTAAAGGAAATCTTACTCCCCATTAAGGAAATCAACAACGTTCCAGCCTGACGTACAGTCTCCTTAGTAATGGAAGTAGGGTTAGAGGGTGATAAGGCCATATTTGACCTTATATTCTAGGTGTAATTTGTGAATTAATAACGGATAATTTGACTTGCTATATGTATTTTGTTGTTCATCTCATGCATTTTTTGGTCTTTTTGGTTTTTAGGTCTTTTACGCTCATTTTGATTATTTTGTATTTAATCTGGCTTTTCTTTGGCTCAAGGTCCGTAATGATCGAGGGTTTTTATTATTTTATATATGTGTTTATGAGAATATAGGAGCCTAGGTCCGGTCGAGACGAGTAGGGAATATGCACGCTCTATGTTCGGAGTCCAAGCGTTGCATGTTCATATAATTTAGTGCGAATTTAAATATAGTTGGAGGCCAATTCAGGAGATGCACCTTAAATACAAATCCTAGATCTCTTCATTATCTTTCCATAAAGTATTGGATCAGTGGAATTGGACTTCAGATGAGAAAGTTATGAATGAAAGAAGATGAAGTGTGCAATCTATAAGAAGTCCAAATCCAATTGATGTATGCATGTTCATTATTTTCGAGTGAATTTTGAGGTGTCTAGAGGTCGAATTGGGGGATGCTTATTATAAAAAAAATTTATGATGCTTCTTTTAGCTTTCCAATGGATCTTTAATCACCTCATTTGGATCTCGGATGATGAAGATATGATGATGTAAAGAAAGGAGTGCAAAGCTGCCAGACACTTGTACTCGGCGAGTACCATGACTTATTCGTCGAGTACCATATCCATGAGTTCCAGTAGCCTTACTTGACCATGTAATTGACCTGAAACAGTACTTACACATCAAGTACATGTATATTTACCCTCCAGTAGCCTTACTCATCCAGGTACTTGACCTGGAGCAGTACTTACTCGATGAGTACATTACAGGTGCAGCTACTTTGTGGCTGATTTTGATGCTCTTACGGTCCGAATTGGGAGTCACCTATTAGAGAAAAAGTTGAATATACATATGTAGTATTTCTAAAACATCTTGAATCATGTCATTCAGACATCGAACGAGGGAGTTATGGTTGATACAATGAAGACTGTGCAAGCTCAATAGAACAGTACTTACTCGACGAGTACAATACAGGTACAACAACCTTGAAGCCGATTTTGATGCTCTAAAGGTCCGAATTTGGAGTCGGCTAATAGAGACAAAGATGAATATACATTTGTATTATTTCTAAAACATCTTCAATCATGTTATTCGGACATCGAACGAGGGAGTTATGGATGATACAATGAAGACTATGCAAGCTCAAAAGAACAATACTTACTCGATGAGTACAGTACAGGTGCAACGACTTTGATGCCGATTTTGATGCTCTTATGGTCCAAATTTGAGTCGACTATTAGAGAAAGAGTTGAAGATACATCTTTGGTATTTCTAAAAAATCTTAAATCATGTTATTTGGACATCGGACGAGGGAGTTACGGCTTATAAAATGAAGACTGTGCAAGCTCAACAGAATGTTGGTTTTGAAACTTCATAATACAACCCTAGCCTATAAATAGAACATTATGTTTAGGTTTTATGCATCCAAGAGGAGGCTAGTTTTTTGCATTTTTCTCCATATTCTTCATCTCCATTTTCTCACCATCTTCATCACTCAACCTTGATTCGGGAAGCCTCTTCATCATTTGGTCTTCAACAACTTGACAGGAACAAAGGAGTTCACTCTTTCTTTCCTCCTTCTTGTATTGTTATGGATTCTATATATGAATGCTTTGTGGATTTGAGTGTAATCATGTGTAACTAAACTTCCTTTGTGTTTGATATCACTTGAACTATGGTTATTGAATAATTGTAATGTTTGATTGTTGAATATGTATGTGTGATTAGATTTCATTATGATTATTACTTTGAACAATATTGATTAGCCGTTAATTTTGTTTACTTTGGATTAACTAGTTACCATGAGAATGTGGGTTAGTTAAAGATCACCATAATGGAATCTCAAGACATCAATAGGTTAGAGATGATGCTATTGGCCTCTTGAATGCTTATGGAGAAACCATACTTAATGCATTTGCTTGTGTTTAGGTAAGATGATAATTAGGCTTAAACATCTTGATTAAATGATGGTAATTATCCTAGAGATAGGTTTTTACTTGTCCAAATCCATCATCGATCGTCATGTATAAATTTTCTAACATCCATAATGTTCAATGCCAAAGTTTCAAGGTGATATCAACCATGATTTTCTGCATTTGATACACTCTTTATATCAGTCCATAAGGTGTTTGATAAAAGTCCTCTTCAGGATCGTTGATTTATTTTATTATCATCATTTTGTATTTCTATACCATATCATTCATGCATAAATTTTATTGATTATTTAATACACATTTACACTTGCACCTTTTCTTAGCACATCGAGATCCTTGTGTTCGACCTTGGGTTATCTTACTCATAGACTAGGTAAACTTGAGTAAGTAAATTTGTACGTATCAAAGGGATACCTGTCAAAAAGGTTCTGATCGATTTAGGTAGTTATATGAATCATATCACAAAGCAAGAGGCGGAGAAAATCAAGGTGACACAGAAAAGGATCCAATCGGTTCACGCTCCTTTGGCAAGTCTGAGCAGCCGCCTAGTTCCAAATCTGGGTTAGGTTATGCTGTCAATAGAGGCTGGGGATGATCGACCTGTATGGTAAATAAGTGCCCTGTTCAACATCATTGATTCACCACGGGCTTATAATGTCATACGGGGTCATCCCTTTCTTATTGAGTTAGAGGCGATCCTATCTCTTTGATATTTGGCCATATAGATCCCCATCCGTAGAGGGATAGCCATCGTCAAAGACAATCAACACGCCGCATTAGAGATGTGTGTAGGAGGTGATTAACCTGCTCCCTCTCCCTAATCTTTTATTCCATAAAGTGATCAAGCATCTCTCCTTTATTGGCCCTACAATCAAGTCATGAGGTAGCTGACCCATCACCCCTTACTGACCATATCAATATCAGGAGGCGATTGACCTGCTCACCCTCGCTGATCTTTTATGCCATGAAGTGATCGAGCATCTGTCCTTCGTTGGTCCTATATTTAAGTTATGAGGCAGCTGACCCATCACCCCTCACTGACCTTATCAATATCAAGAGGCGGTTGACCTTCTCTCCCTTACTGATCTTTTATGCCATGAAGTGATTGAGCATCTCTCCTTCATTGGCCCTACAATCAAGTCATGAGGCTACTGACCCATCACCCCTCACTGACCCTATCAACATTAGGAGGTGATCACCTGCTCTCCCTCGCTAGTCTTTTATTCCATGAGGTGATCTAGCATCTCTCCTTTGTTGGCCCTACAATCACTTCGTAAGACGGTTGACCCGTCACCCCTCATTGACCATATCACCATCAGAAGGCGATTATCGAGCATCTCTCCTTCATCGGTCCTACATCAAGTTGTGAGGCTGCTGATCCATCGCCCCTTAACAAATTGAGAATCAGTCTTCGACTCATTGCTTATCAGTAAGTTTTTAGGGGGATGTCTTCCTCACCATGTGGACGTAAAATAAGAGGCAGTAGTAATAACTGTGACAAGGACATGAGTGCCAAAGAAGTTAACTATATACAACTTATACAACTTTCCGTTTGAAGACATAACAGTGGGCATGGTTGTAAGTTTGGGTCTCTTCGGCCTCAATCTTCACAGCTATGCACAAAACAATGTACCAAAAGTCCCATGATAAGATCAGTTTTGACCTTGTGTTCTAGAAATTATGGAACCTTATTTATGAATAATTTGACTGGGTTATCGGCATTCTTGTGTTGCATTTTGCTTATTTTTGTGTATTTTAGTTTTTATGTATAACTTGGTTATTTCACTATTTTTTATTGTTATTTTTGCTTTTATTTTGATCTGAGGTCATTAAGATCGAGGACTTGTATATCTTGACGAGTTTATTGTGATGAGAAAGTAGGTATGGAGGTCAAAATTAGGTATGAGAAGAATGCACACGTGAGAAGTTCGAGTTCAATAAGCTTAATTATATAATATCTTTGGATCCTTTTCTCACTTTTCTTTTGAGGGGATTCATTGATCGGATCTTTTATCATTCAAACTTTGGCTTAGAACCCTATTAAGTTCTAAGTTTTCTTTATATTCGGAGTTGGGATTTTATTCGATTGAAAGTGTTTGATTTGCATCTTTCCCTTTTGCGGATTATTCTCTTTCAAGATCGAGTTTTCCAATAGAGGTTCATCTTCACTCGTTGTTTTGACTGACAGAATGCATCGATTCAATAACGAGTTTGAATAAGACTTTCTTAACTCAATCTTCGTCTTTAATATGAGTTGTGATCCCATAGAAATTGCGTTGTGATTATATTCAATATTTTCTTCCATGCTTATTCATTTGATCTTATAATTGATAATTAGGGTTTGTGTTTGATATTCGATTGATTGTTATGCATGTGATATCAATAGCCTCGTAAAATTGAATATTAATTTGATTCATATCTGTTACGTGATCCAATTGACAACTGAAAAATTGGATTGACAACCCTGCAGAACTTAAGCGTACTTAGTTTCTAAATCATAGAACTAGGCGGGCCGTTCGGATAACCTTACCCTAGTTGCTTCATAAAGTAGTAGTAACTATTGAATTCATGCATTAATATTAATTTGGAGTCTTGCATTGCTTTAATTCATTGATTATTTGTTAGGTTAATAAGTTTTCATCCACATCATATTCACAGGTTGGTAAAACATTAATTGAATACCCATTGATTCCGTTTGCGAAGATTTTCTTGATAATTGATCGTAATTAGGAGGAGTAGTAGTTTAATTTAGTTTAAATTCAGTTATTTGATACAACCTATAACATGCTAAAACCCTAAAACAAGATTGCGTAGTAATATTTTTCTCTGTGTGATCGATACCTGGACTTTAAATCCAGCTTTATTACTTGACAACGACAGGGTACACTTCCCTAGAGTTGAGCGATCGGCATAATGAATTAATTTATATATCTATATCATTGCTGACGCTGCATCAAGTTTTTGGTGCCATTGCTGGAGAATTTTATTCTCTGCGCCATTCGAATCTAGAGTATACGGCTGACTTAGGCATTGTATATATGTATATTTGTTTGAGTCTTTATTTTATTTTTTTAGTCCTTTTTTATTTATTTTTTATTTGAGTCTTTATTTTTTATTTTTATTTGAGTTTTTAATGTTTTATTTGAATCTTTAATTTTTTTAGTCTTTTTTTCTTTTATTTTTATTTTTATTTGAGTCTTTATTTTCTTTTATTATTTGAGTCTTTATTTTTTTTTTTTTTTTAGTCTTTATTTTATTTTTTTGAACATTTATTGTTTTATTTTAGTCTTAATTTTTTTGAGTCTTTTATTTGAGTATTTTTGTTTATTTTCAGTTTTTTTTTTGTTTTTCTATCCGATTCTTTTTTTTAATTTGAGTTTCTTTTTGTAATCCGTGCTTATCTGTTGTATGTTTTTATCTATTGTATATTTTTGCTTTTTTCTTTTTTATTATTTAATTTTTCACATTTATTTTTTTCGTTTTTCTTTATTATTATTTTTTTACTTTTCGAGTTTATTTTTATTTTGCTGCTAATTTTAAATGTTAGTTTAGGTTTGTCGACTGGTGTTTGTTTAGTATGTTTAGTTTAATTCAGTATTATGTGTTTTGAATGATGAATTTCTAGAAGATTTATTCTGAATTGGAAATTTCATAAGTGTTTGGCTATCCACGAAGTTGAGCTTTGTTGTTTGTTTTTTAGTTGATAATCTGGAATATTGGAATACTAATTCTAGGACTTAGCCTATTTTTGCTGGTTGATTGTTCTGAGCAATGCTTTTGCATGAAAACAATAAGAGTAGTTATATGCAGTGGTTCGGTCATTTACTGTTGTTTCCATGCCTTAGTTAGGATAGTGGATAGGAATACTGAAAGAGCAAAAGTAACACTGAAACACTAAATTTTAAACTCTTTTGCACTATATGGTAAGGACTTGTTGAGCCAATAGGAACCCATTCACTTCGGGTCCTAGTTTTTTTTAGAGTCAGTTATTCTTGGCATGCTAGATCATAAAATTTGGTGTGGTCATTGCACTTGGCTTTAAGCAGGACTTAGGATGTGGAGACTCTTAGGATTAACCGCACTCTCACACACACCTTTTTGCACATCTTTTTGATTTAACTGCTTGAACCTAACACATGCTAATTAGCCCGTAGAACCCTTATATTTGAGCTTTAGCCTATTTTTCTTAGCCACATTACTAGGCACAAGCCTAAAAGCTACAAGTCCAAATCTCT
>CAOJCR011714862.1:0-10733 GCA_948330485.1 Euphorbia neoarborescens | reverse complement strand
GGAATGCTCGTAGCATGAACTTCATTTTTCCTTTGAATGTGCATTCCAAAATCCACCTCCAACTTCCTCGAAAACTGGTCCAAAGATCTTAACTTTTCTTTCTTCCAAAGTCGGACTTTACTTACTGGTTTCTTCAAAATTCTGTCTAAGATCTCAATCCCTGCTCTGATTAGCTCACGAAACGAGTCAAATTATCAAAGTCATCGGTCTCAGTGACCTTGGACCAAAACAAAAGCAAAACGATAAACAAAACACAGACGAAAATCACCAAACTATATAGAAAATACAAAACATACAGAAATACGAAAAATGCATAAAACACACACACAAATGCCGAATATCAGTCAAATCATTCATCAATAAGGGTCCATAATGCCTAAAATATAAGGTCGAAACTGACCTTATCAGGAACTAAGAAAAGCTTTCTCATGATGCCATTCCATGGTAAAATTTAGTAGAGGTTAAGAAAGGACAAAGGAAAGAGAAAAAACAAGATGTGTCTGAATTTAGCCAAAAGGGGGTGTTTTTAAAAAGCCCACATTTAATGGGGAAGTGTGTTAACTGTAGGAAAATATGCCATAAGTATTTTGACATTAGGTTTTAAAAAGGCCAAGCACGTTGAGGAAAATGTTGTACAAACCATTATATATGATATGATTGATGTTGATTAGTGTGTTGTGATGTCGAGGGTGAAGATAGTGGTGGCTTACCAAGGGTGCAATCGTCATATTTGTTATGACAAATAGTTATTTGTTGGTTTGAATCTTATTAAGATTTGAGAAAAGCTCTACATGACCGATGCATCCACTGCGAAGAGAGGGGGCAAAGGAACTATAATTTTGAAGATGACTTCAGAAAAGAGTAAAGTTGTAAAACGTTATGTATGCTCTTGATATAAAGAAAAATCTACTTTTTGGGAGCCTCTCAGCACTCTTGCTTTCAAGTTGGTTTTTGAGTCATAAAAAATTGTTTTGTCAAAGGGGGTATGCATGTAGAAAAGGGATATGAGCATAATGAGATGTTTAACTTTAATTATATCTCTTGTAAACCCAGTACCATGAATATCAATGAACTTGCATCTTCTTTGTATATCATTGCGTCATATAATTTGTGGCATGGTGTACTTGGACATGTTAATTATAATATACTACGATGTTTAATTAACTTGAATCATATAACCTCATTTGTTATTATTAAGAATCACAAATGAAAAATATGCATTGAGATAAAAATAACTAGATCATTATTTCATTCACTTAAAATAAATTCAGAACCAATGATCATATGCATAGTGATATTTATGACATAAAATTTATTTAATCAAGAGAAGAAGATAAATTTTTTATTACATTTGTTGACAATAGCACAAAATATTATTACGTATATTTACTTAAAAGGAAAGATAAAGCTTTGGAGAAATTTATTCTCGGTATGAAAGGAGTAGAGAATCAACTTATTAAGAAAATTAATATGGTTAGGGTTGAGCGTAGTGGTGAATCTGTAACACCATTAGGAAAGTTTTATTCCCAAATAAAATAATAGGAAAAGCAACACCAACTGATTCTCCCCAATATAATAGTGTAGCAGAACGTAAGAACTTTACTTTAAAAGAAATGATGAATGCAATGCTAACCACTTCAGGTTTACCATAAAACTTATGGGGGATCTAATTTTGTCTACAAGTAATATTTCGAATAATATAACCCATAAGATTGAAGAAAAAACCCCGTATAAATTGTGGAAATGTAGCAGACCTTACTAAAATTAATTTAAAATGTGGGGTGTTTGGAAAAGGTTATGTTTCTCTTACCCAAGAAAATTAAAATCGGGCAAAAAAAAACTATGGATTATGTTTTTATTGGATATGCAGATCATGGTACTACATATTATGGATAAGAATCCAGAGATATATAAGAATACTTTAATAAAGATAAAAATGCTTCATTCTTTATAAAAGTGTTTCCATACAATCTAAGAGATGTAGGATTGGGATCTAGATAGTTTTGTAAAGTTCTTAAAGATTATAGTCAAGACGGCTACCTAGAATTTGCCAATGAACTTTAATAAATAGTTATGGATTATACAAATATTCTTCATTAGAAGATGAGGATGAGGTACAACCTAGGAGAAGTAAAAGGAATAGCATGGAAAATTCTTTTGGTATAGATTTTCTAGCTTATATGTTAGGTTGAACATTAAAATTGCAGAGAAGTTATAGGTTCAAAAGGAAATCCTTATGGAAAGAACCTATAAGAAGGGAGATTGATTCCATCTTTTAGAAGCATACTTGGGAATTAGTGGACCATCCTTTAGAAATACCCCACTAACTTCTAAATGGATTTTCAAATATAAAATTAAAGTAAGTGGAACAATTGATAAATAATGGGCTGGTTTAGTTATAAAAGGATATAAAAAAAGGAAAGCTTTAATTATTTTGATATATATCCTCCTTTATTGAGAATAACATCTATAGGATGATACTTGCAATTACTACCTTGCAAAATTCAGAAGTCTATCAAATGGATGTGAAAATGGCCTTCTTGAATGTAGATATTAAAGAACAGATTTACATGGCACTACCTCAAGGTTGTGAACCCCAGGTTAGGAAAGGAAAGTTTACAAATTGGTGAAGTCTTAATGTAGATTAAAGCAAGCACCAAAGGAATAGCATAAAAAAATTAATAATACTATCATAGGAAATGGATATCATATAAACTAGTGTGACAAGTACATCTATGAAAAAACTACAAACAAAGGATATGTGTTCTTATGTTTGTATGTTAATGACATACTCATTTTACTGAGCAATAAGAAGATGGTATAGAGAACTAAAATATATGTTAAATTCTAAATTTGACATGGAAGATATGAGACATGTAGATGTAATGTTGGATATTTAAGTAAAACAATTACCTAATGATTTCATATTATCACGTCACAATAGGTGGACAAGATACTCAACAAATTTACTATAGATGATAATAGTATAGCCAGAACTCCTATTAACACCAGTCAACATTTGTCTAAAAACAAAGGTGATATCATAAATCAAGTGGAATATACAGGAGTTAAAGGTAGTCTTACATAGCTTTCAAGTTGTATAGGACCCAATATTTCTTTTATCGTAAAAAGGTATTCTAATTCTAGTTAGATAGCTGATATAAAGAATTCGAAAGGGACTAGTGGATATGTATTCATTCTAAGAGGTAGAGTAGTATCATGGAAATCCTCTAAACAAACAATTATAGCTAGATGCACTATGGAAGCTAAGTTTGTACCTTTGGAAAAATTTGGAGAAGAAGTCAAGTGGCTATAGAACTTTCTACAGGATATTCCTGAATGGCTAAAACTTGTGCCTATAATTTGTTTATATTATGATAATCGAGAAGAAATTAAGAGAGCGCATAATGTAATGTATAATGGCAAGTCGAGACACATGCATAATCAACATAACACCATTGACAACAAATCGATACTAGAGTTATTTCTATTGATTTTGTAATATTAAATGATAAAATTTGAAATCCACTAACCAAATGGTTCAACCGAGATCAAATTGATAGGGTATCAAGAGAAATGGGGTAAAACATACAAATGTTTAATTTTTATGTGCAGGATTATCCAACCTTATTGAGTGTAGATCCCAAGATCTAGGTTCAATAGGATAACCTAACTGCATATACCTTTTAAATTCAATGTAGGGTAGCCCCTACCCATTCCCATAATGTAAATAGCGACAAAATACGTAAGGTTAAGTAATAACTTTAATGATTATTTGTGCTTTAGTAGTATAGGAAAAGAAATCACCTATGTGTAAGTGAAGTGGGATCACTTCTAGGAGACTAACGAGGCTTACTTCTCTAAAACTCTTATAGAATAAGGAGATGTTTATGACATTAATGAACATAACCATGAGAATTTCGAACCGTCCTTTGTGAAAGTACATTTACTCTACTAGCTTACTAGTAAATGCAATGTCTTTAAACTATTCCACTATTTAATTAAAATATAATATACCTCTCAAAAATACCGACCAAATCATGTTTGGTTGGTATTTTTATGAGGTATGTTATCATTTACACAAATGGAAGAATATTTCAAGGCCATCACATCTAATAGTCAGCCAATAAAGTAAATGTACTTTCACCCGAGAAGGTTCAATGGTAGTAGCCTACCTATCTCAGGCAGATATCGATAGTAAAGTCTACTCACCACTTCTATTTTGATAAGTCGCATATTTAAAATTTTCATTCATTTGGGTAATTTGTTAGAGATTTCATATTTAAATGTTGAAAATATGTCATTGTATTCTACATTATAAGATCTTTTCAATGTATATAATTCACCTCATTTTGATCAAAGAATAATTAGAAATTATTTATCAAAGTGAGCTTCAGAGAATTGATTTTGTTGGAGGAAAAATTTGTACTTCTTGGAATCCTATATCCCTTTTTTCATAAAAGGGGGAAGTGATTTATAAGTTTGAGCCCTTTATGGGCTTATAATAATTATAAGCCAAGAGGCTCTCTTGTACTCAGATGGGTGCAAATTAAAGACCTGGGCCTTTGAATCCTAATGTGTAGCCATATGATGTGGGCAATGAGAATGCCAGAATGAAACAAATCACTATAAGCCTACCTAATTTTCCTCTATCTCGGATTAATTTTTTCCCACAAAATGCTAAGTGACCTTTAATATTCTCTAACAAACAGATTTATTTGTATTAGATCTGAATTAATTTTCATTCAATATCTATTTCTGTCATTTATTTCTTTACAACTCTTCTCCTTATCTCCGTATATTTTCCCATTTGTTAGTACTCTAAAGACAGAGAGAAAAAAATTCTTTTCTTGGTTTGTGATCCTTTCAGAAAAGTTTGCAATGTTCGATGAAAAGGTATACAAATAGTCAGTGTTTAGTTTGCTCGTTGCTATATAATTAAAGGCAGAATCCTAGTGGAATTACTTTCCCTAAAGAGATTGTAGAGGCCTTAATAATTTCCTATTTTATTTTTTGGTTTAAGGTTTACAATATCTTTTACGATTTTTTCTATATAATTTTGCGTTCTGTTTCTAACAATAGGAGATATGTTTTAACTTCTTCAATCCTTACCTCTCGGTCACTGGCTATTAGAATATTCTCTACATATATCAGACGGCTATAATACTCAGCTTTGTATGTTTATTTAAGATTCAATAATCATGTTGAGATCTTTGAAATAAACATTTTTCAATTTTGCTTGAAAGTTCATAATGCCATTGTTGGTCTACTTGTTTTATGCCATACAAGCTTTTGATAATCTTACGAATCTTACCATTAGTAGCTTTAGTATGACACTTTGGTCATTGCATGTATAACTTTTTTTTTCTCCCTACGAAGATAAGAATTGTATATGTCTATTTGATCTAGATGCTAATAATGTGCAACAACCAAAGATAAGATTAATATAACAGTAACACACTTTGCTCCTGGGCTAAATGACTCAAAATAATAACTCCATATTGTTGTTTGTATCCTTTTGCCACAAACCTACATTATATTGTTGAACATCCCATCTAGCAGTATACTTGAATTTACAAACCCATTTTTAGGCTATAACCCTTTGTTCTTGGCAAAAACGACACTAACTACCATATACCATTAGTTATTGAGTATGGATTTTAGAATCCATTATTTATATCCATGCAAGATCCATTATTGCTTCATCATAGCCTATAGCTTCATTATATAATTGTATTTTAGCTATAAATGTCTTATGTGATTAAGGTAAGACAAACATTTTTATGGAAAAATACATACATAGTCCTTTTCTATAGAGGCGAATTACTAATTCTGCTTGAGCTTCTGAATTGTATAGGAATCTAACTGTGTAAATTAGTAGTGATTAAGGGACCTATAGAAATACTGCTTATTGACATTGTTGTGCTATTTATTTGATGATGGTCACCGTGATCCTTCTTTTGATAAAATGGAAAACATTACTCATGAAATATGACATCTCTGGATACCTGAATTCTATTAATCCCCAATTATAGACATTATATCCCTTATTTTCTACAGCAGGTAAAAGATAGAGATCCATAAATTCCCTTACTCATAATTTATCTCTATAAGGAAATATCTGATAAAAACATTAATAGAAAAAAATGACCTAAGTGCATCTGGTATACGTAAGATTTATATTGATAGAAAAAACATTGATCTGATAAAAACATTTATAGAAAAGACATTGTTAATTTATAACTTGTACTATTGTCGCATATCGATTTAATATCAATAAAATAAATATTTATAGAGTAGCAAACACTTAAGATTTATATTTCAACAAAATGAACCAAGTGTATCTGGTATACTTAAGATTTATATTTTACAAAAATTACCTAAGGGGGTGGTATTCAATTAAGACTTTTATAGACTTTTTTTTAAGTGAATGACTTTTATAGACTTTAGTAACTTTTAATGACATTTATAGAGTTGTTAAAAGTATTTATGACTTTTAATGAACCAAGTGTATTTGGTATAATAATCTACCAATGTTAGAAAATATTTTCCTTCTATAAATGATGTTTTTATATGGTCCCTAAACATCTAAATGTAATAATTGAAACATTCTTGTTATGTTAATTCCACTATTACTAAATGCAAATATATGATGTATAGCATTAGGAAAGATTTCATATGGTTGTGATTCACTCTCTATAATTACTTTAGAAATATGACTAAGAGAATTTAAAATGTCTTAGTCTTTAATTCCATTTATTTACTATATGATTTACATCCTTTAATTAGATAGATGCTTTCAAAGCTTTAAAAGTGTTATCTCTAGATAATATTATTGGTTAATATTAGTGTAGGCGAATATGACTCTTTGTCCATCAAGTACAAATAATCCATAGACTAGGTAACATCAATAATATCAAATGTCACCAAATCCTACAAACAAAAGTAAGCAACACAGAACCAAATCTTTATATTAGATTGATTTAATAGTTGACCCATATAAAATATATTATACTTAAAATGTGGCATATATAAAATGTCATGAAGATTCAAATTGGAATGCAACTATGTTATGTTTTCATAACTCACTAATTATTGAATCATCAGGCAATTATACTTCTTGTTTATGATTTACTACACTAGTAAATCTTTTCCCTTAACAACAAGTGTGAGTTGTTGCACCATATTCAATTATCTAATATGCACTATTAATAAAAGAATTGGGCTCTAGATTCATTCCAAAAAATCCAACAAATGTTGTGATATTTGTTTTCGGATAGAGATTCTTATATTAGTGAATTTGTTCTTTTCATCATCTTATAGACTTCTACAATCATATGAGACATGTCTATAAACTCTTCTTCCACTTCATTAAAGTCTGATCCATATTCAATCCCTTCATTTGAGGTAATATAATTTCTTTTCCCTATGTATTTTCTATTATTTATACTTCGATGGTAAACTTCTTCATTGATGACTCCTTTCTTTTATCCATTCCACCATTGTGGATAGATAACAAATTTAAAATATCTAGTTTACATGTCTATATTCTTTGAAATATGTACATAACTTAAATTCATTATCTTTTTCCCTTATTTTTTAGTGCTTTTGCTAGATATAGGTCTAGAGCTAGTGAATGCTGCTATTTCTATATTCTACTAAGTTTGACACATGACATGGAATATATGAGACATGATGTTGTAGTATTCGTATTCAAGTAAAATGATCACGTAATGGTCTCATACTATCGAAGTCATACTATATAGATAAGATACTCAACAAATTTACTACAGATGATAATGGAATAGCTTGAACTCTTATTGACATTAGTAAACATTTGTCAAAAAACAAAGGCGATGGCACAAACCAAGTGGAATATACAAGAGTTTAAGGTAGTCTTACATACCATTCAAGTTGTACAGGACCTGGTATTGCTTTTACCATAAGAAATTTGGGTAGATTCATGAGTAATCCTAGGGGTAGTCACTGGAGGGTTATTAGGAAAATACTAAGATATTTATATCACACTAATAATTATGGATTTCAGTATATAAGAGAACGAGCAGTATTAGAAGGGTATTATGATGCTAGTTAGATAAATGATAAAAGAATTCAAAATGGACTAATGGATATGTATTCTTTCTAGGAGGTAGAGTAATATTTCGGAAATCCTCTAAATAAATAATTATTTCTAGATGCACTATAGAAGCTGAGTTTGTAGCTTTGGAAAATTTGGAGAAGAAGTCAGGTGGCTATATAACTTTCAAAAGGATATTCCTGAATGGCTAAAACTTGTGCTTATAATCTGTATCCATTATAATAATCAAGAAGAAATTAAGAGAGTATATGATATTATGTATAATGTCAAGTCGATATGCATACATCATTAATATAAACTCATTACACATATATTTACTACTTGAGTTATTTCTATTGATTTTGTAAGATTAAAGGATAAAATTTTAAATCCACTAACCAAAATGTTAAACCGAGATCAAGTTGATAAGCTATTAAGAGAAATAGGGGTAGTATGAATGTTTAAGGTCCTGTTTGAAGGAAAGCCCAACCTTATTGATTGGAGATCCCATGATCAAGATTCAATAGGACAACCTAATTGCATATGCCTTTTGAGGTCACTATAGGGTAAAGTTTACCCATTCCTATGTTGTAAATAGTGACAGAATGAGTAATTAAGTAATGCTTTTAAAGAATCTTTATGCTTCAGTAGTCTAGGAAAAAAGAAATCACCTATGTGTGAGTGATATCGGATCACTTCTAGGAGACTAATTAGGCTTGCTTCTCTAAAGCTCTTATAGAACCAAGAGATATTCATGACCTTAATGAACATAACCATGAGAACCTCCGAACCTTCCCTTATAAAAATACATTTACTTTAGTGGAGGACCAGTAGATGCAATATCATTAAGCTATTCTACTATTTATTTAAATGATAACATGTCTCAATAGATACCCACCAAATCATGTTTGATTGGTACTTTTATGAGGTATTTTATCATTTACACAAGTGGAAGAATATTTCAAGGCCATCATATCTAATAGTCAAACAATACAGTAAATATACTTTCACAAGGAACGGTTCAAAGGTTGTGGCCTACCTATCTCGAGCAGATATCGATACTAAAGTCTATTCACCACTTCTATTTCGATAATTTGTACATCTATTTTCATTCATGTGGGGAATTTGTTAGAGGATTTACATTTAAAGTTTGTGAATTATGTGATTGCATTATACATTATGTGATCTTTTGAATGGTATATAATTCACCTCATTTTGATCGAAGGTGAATTAGAAAATTTTACTCAAATTGAGATTGAATTGATTTTGTCAAAAGAAAAACATTGTACTTCTTGGAATCCCACATTATTTTTTTTATAAAAGGGGAAAGTGGCCTATAAAGTTGAGGCCTTTATGGGTGATAAGGTCGGTTTTGACCCTAAATTCTAGGCATTATGAAACCATATTGATGAATGGTTTGACTAATATTTGGCACTTATGTGTTGCATTTCATGCATTTCTTGTATTTATGTATGTTTTGGTTTTGTGTTTAGTCTAGTTAGTTTTTCTGTGTTTCAGTAATTTTTCTACTTTTTCTTTGGTTCGAGGTCGATGAGACCGAGGTCGTGTATAATTTGACTCATTTCTTGAGCTATAAGTGTAGGGATTGAGAGCCGCAATAAGGGATAGAAAAAACGGGGAGTTAGAATCCGACTTTAGAGTGAGAAGAATTAAAGATCTTTGGACCGGATTTCGAGGCAGCTAGAGGTGGATTTCGAAGTGAGCTTCAAGAGAAGAGTTAAAGATCGTGCTACGAGCTTCCCAAAAGGTCTAAGATCACGAAAATCGGAGTTTGGATGCGAAAGTTATGAAGAATTGAAGTTTGGATAATGAAGTTGAGTGCAACTCGAAGGATTGGGTGTCAGTGTAGTGCGCTGTAGTTACAAGGAACATCTTTTGAAATTTCGAGGGTCATCGCGGTGTGCCAGAAGCCAACGCGGCATATTGGGCTGTAAGGGAGGCCAGCGTACCAGCGCGGTACGCTAGTAGCCAGCGCGGCAAGCTAAGCTTTCCAGTGCGGCATGGTATCCCTTATAACTTGACCAATTATTCAATTTCTTTTAGAACAAATTTTATTTCAGTTACACCTCTTTTGCTATACTACTTAAGGATAATTTTAGGCTAGTTTTAGGTTTTTATCTTCCATTCATTCTTGTCCCAAAACTTGATGAAGTTTTAGGGTTTGTACCTTCAGTTTGATTTCTACAATAAAGGTTAATGTGTGAGTTATTGTGAGCACAGGATTTTTATCCTAAGGCAATGATGAAAATGACACTTTCTCAATACTTTTCTCGTTATGATTTTTTCACTAAATATCGTTAAGAGAAAGGCCGAGGACTCTGATACCCGCTATACGAATGCCCGAACCAAGTAAATCTCAGACAATTATTATGAGACGAACCTATTTTACCCAAATGGGCCCAAGACCTAAACCGATCCTTGAGCCCATTGGGGCCCTTGTTTTTTAGGCTTACAAAGGGGACAAATGGGATTTATTTAGAGTTATAAGGTGGAAGAAAAACAGAAACCAAAACAAAAAGCTTAAGGCCTTTTGTTAGAAAAGGGGAGGTATAAGGTGGCTTTGGCTAGGGGGTTAGAAGAGAGGGTTGGAAGGCTTGGGAAAGAAAGAAAAGAGGAGTAAAAAAGAGAGGTTGGG
>CAOJCR011713701.1:0-11936 GCA_948330485.1 Euphorbia neoarborescens | reverse complement strand
CAATCTCTAATATCGAGATTGGGCCGATAAACTACCTCTAGCCTTATGGGGATACAGAACAGGAGTTAGAACGCCAACTGGGGCAACCCGTATAGTCTAGTATACAGAATGGAAACGGTCCTCCCAATTGAAATGCAGATCAGATCGCTACGAGTTACCCTGGAAGCAGAGTTGCCAAAAATAGAATGGTTTCGGTCCAGATACGAACAGCTAAATCCAGTAGACAAAGCTCGACTCAAGGCACTAGACCGCCTTAAGATGTATCAACAAATAATGTCTAGGACCTATGGGAAAAGGGTGAAACATCCCAGATGACCGTTGAAATCCGATGACTTGGTGCTAAAACAGCTCTGACAAGTCCACATTGATGCTTATGGAAAGTTCAAACCAAATTGGGAGGGCCCCTTTCTGGTTAAACAAGTGCTATCAAAGGGCGGAGTAAAGCTTACTGACTTAGACGGCAACGAGTTTGCCACTCCTGTCAACCAGGATCACATGAAACATTACGTGATATAAGAAAGGAAAATTAGAAAATTGGCTACATTGAAAACCCCTCGGGGCGACTTAGGCAAAAGTGAGGCGAATGAGTGAAGTGGAAAACTGAAAAGGACGCTTCACATTAAGGGATAAGTCGGTATGAAATGTAACTTTTTGTATCGCCTAAGTGTCCAGATCAATTTCAGCAATGAAGTGTTTTGGTGCTTAAAATATTATCTGATTGCCATAATGAATACATTTGAAGCATTTTGAAATAGCCATACACTGAAGCTTGCATTAAAGGCTTTTGAAAGCGGTTAGCACGTCATAACTTGTGTATTCCTATATCTCATCATTCAAGTATCTAGATTGCTCAGAAATGATACCACTAAATTGAAAACCCCTCGGGGCGGTTAAAACAAATATAAAAAAATAAAAAATAAAAAAGAGAAAAGAAGAAAAAAATAAAAAACAAAAAAAGACCCTAGTTGAAAACCCGAAAAGGGTGGATGGGGTAAAGAATTAGCGAGGCTCGCGTCAGATTCAGAAGTCAAATAGACAAATTGAAAGACAACTCGGGGGGTCCCAGAACCCCAGCCTGGCCCTAAATCTCACACCAGAACCCCTTCAGATAGCAAGATACATCAAGATGCCCAGTCATACCACAAGCCAAGGAAGATAAGTGCTCAACAAATTATGCATGCATGCATTCCAAGCACTCACCCACGACACGCGACATGCATCATGTATACATCATGTGTCGTTTTTATCATCGATCGAAGGGGTAAAATTTTTTGTTTCAAAATTATCGATCGAGTGATAAAAACATCACCACTTCACATTACTCCCGTACACCTTACATCATACAGCATCACTGTATAAATGTTTACACGAAGGATGAGTCTAAAGGGGTATAACGTCTTTGTCCCACAAACCACGATGCCTTCAAGAAGACCTCACAATCGCCAGGTCAAAGAATTCAAATAATTGGTATACAGAGGGCACCTCTAGACTCAACATGACTTACGTTGAAACCGTTACGCGATTAGGGCAATCCGCACCGAAGCACTTTGAGACTTCTGAGGACTCCCTAGTGGATCAAACCTTGATGACTCACCCTTCAGGTAATTATCCCCCACGTTCACTTTCGTGTTCCTACATTTAGTCAATAAATACACTCACATGAGGGGCAACTGTGAGCAAGAGATTTTCTATCCTAGGGTAATGTTGAAAACGACACCTATACATACCTCTTGTATGCCTCAATATCCGTATCGGTTGACCCAAGAACTCCGGCATCCGTGTCATGAAGGACCGAATAAAGTGTTTATTAAATATTTAAAATGGGTCGAGCATACGTGCACGCGTATGGGCCTAAGGTCCAAACCCAAACTTTAGACCCATGCCCACTCTCTAAAGCCCAATAACCCAATTGAAAACCCAACAAAATAACCCTTTTTTCCATTTGGTTGCAGCTATAAAAAAGGAATGAGTGAAAAAGAAAATAAATAAAAATAGAAAATAAAAAGAAAAGTAAAAATAAGAGTGGGAGCATTTATGAGGGTATGGACATGAGGTGGCAAAAGAGAAGGAACCAATGTGCAAGCAAGGGATTTTTTTGGGTCTATGATGAATTAGAATTTTATCAGCCTAAGCTGTGATTTTCACATTAAGAAGTTCAAGAAATGTGATTTTGTTTTAAAATTCATTTTGAAACTCAAAAATATTTTTCACCGGTTCATACCGGATCAATTTTCTTCTTTTGTGTCAAAATTGTTCTTTTTTATTAGACCAGGCCAGGCTGTTTCAGTTTTTATTTATCTGTGTTATATATCCTGTTTGTTTGTATTGTTTGTATTTTCTGTGATTTTGTTGTGTTAAGATAGAATTTTAAAATAAATAAATTAATAGATAAAAATAAAAATATAAATATAAATATGAAATTGCAATTTGGTAAATATAAAAGAAAAAATAAAATGTTTAATAATGAAAAAAAGGACGTGGGACCCACCACTATTTTGGTAAACAAGAAATGAAAAGAAGGAGGGGATTAGGGTCGCCATCGACTGCAGCAACAATTTAAAGAAGAGGAAAAGGAAAAAGAGAAATCAGCAGGGGGATAGGCATTCAGCGTTTTGACAGAACAAAGAAGTGAGGGATGGCTAAGGCTACGATCAGTGATTTGACAGCCAAAGGAGAGGCTGTTAAAAGGGGCTGCTGATTTTCGCAATAAAGGAGGCAACAATTAGCGAAAGTAAAAGGGGGTTTTTGAAAAAAAATATCAGATAGAAAGGGAGGAAATTTTCGAAATTAAAATCCAAAAAATAAAGAGAGGGGGGCATTAGAGGGAGATAGGGAAAGGATTCTTGAGAGTTTTGACTTGAGAGTTAGTAAAGGTAAGAAATAATCTATTGGAGATCGACGGTTTATCGGAGCTGTAATTCGGGATGAGAGGCGTTTGGAGTTGATTTCGGGAACAAAAATCGCACAGAATATCAATAGAGAAAAGGTAATAACCGAAACTCTGAAACTGTGAAGTGCTACGATTTCGTGTTTGCTGTCTTGCATTTTCTTTTAGAAATTATTCACAACTGTTGTTGGTTTAATTGTTTTGTATTTCCATCTGATTTTGTCTTTGATTTGAGTATTCCCTCATCTATGTCGTTAAAATGATTTTATCTTCATCAGTGTGCCTTGTCTGCATTTTTTTACTTCTCTTCGAATCGTTCGATAAGCTACTGTGTGTTCAATTATTTTGCATCTTCATCTGATGCTGAATTTACGGCTGATTACAGTATTAGCTTTCCTTTAATGCCTTTTGTATGTTGATTACATTCTGTTCAGTTCTTATTTTAGTCAAATATGTCAATCTTTTTTTTATTATTTTGGATTGTGATTCATATTTCAATGTTACTGTAAGTTCTGATGTTATATGTGGAATTTCATTTTTGATTTTTTGTTTTGTCATTTGATTACAAAATGATAGCATTTGTGTACAATTTTAAGTAGTCAGTATTAGTTTGTTTGCAATTTTCTAGTGAATTGATGATATTGAAACTACTTGGTTATATTGCTTGAAATGTTTTAATGACTGTAGACAGCATTATTAACATTTCATATTATGAAAAAAAATGATTTTTGGTTGTGAAGTATGTTGTTTGGAGTCTTGTATTTCTAAAGTTTAGTTTACGATTGTGATGAAATATTATTTTAATTATTTTAATTTTCCTTAATATGCAGTTTTCCAAAGTATTGGTTATAAGTGTTTTCCTATTCATGTTTTGTTAGAAATTCAGAATAGTTTTCAATTTATTTTGATTTTTTCGGGGTGTTTAATTCGTCTTATAAATAATTTATGTATTTTCAAGCGTTTAGCATAATTAATTTTCATTATGTTTTATAATCAATTTTCATTTTTATATGACGTTCTTGTTGTTTTTGGTCCTTGATTAGTTTTCCTCTTTTTTTGTTGAAAGTTTTGTCATTTGTCAATATTTCTTTTTGAACATTTTCAATCACTTAGTCTAAAATTCATTCTAGCCTAATTAGTTTTTTTTGTGATTGTTTAAGTCTTGTCTTTGATTTTATTTCTGTGACAAAATTTGTTTCATTCTCTAGTGTATTTTCAAACTTTGCTGTATTGATTTTCCCGCGATAATAGGAAATTGAATTGTATCCGTATACAATTTAATTGACTATGAAATAATCGCATTCAAATGCAAATTCTTTTTAAATCCTTAAAATTTCTTTTGGCTTTTCTATTTGAGCTTCTTGAATTTGGAATTTAACTCACAGCCTTCAAAGGCGAAATCTGAGACCTATTAAATCTCAAAACATGCATTTTTGCATTTTTGTATATTTTGTTTTCTTGACATTTTTGAGTTCTTTTTATTTTTAGCGTTCATTTTTATTATTGTATGATGATTGTGATTGTTCAACGACCTAGATTTAAATTTATGCAATTTAAATTTCTATAATTACGTATGTATCTAGAAAGCCATGCCGAGAAGTCGGTATTAGGGCCGCTAACACAGTACAATGAAGGAAACCCCCGAGTTTCATGATATTCGACCCATTTGTACGCATGTGAAAATAATAAAATTAAGCCAAATTGACTTAAAGAGAAAATGAATTTCCAATCCCTTTACACGCGTTTCAAAAATGATTTTCCAGGTCTAGTCGGATTAAATCTATCGGGGTTTATCCGACTACCCCTATTATTTATGATCCCGAGCTATCGTGTCTATCCATTTTATTGCATGTCATTTCACGTGTCTTATTTGAGTCCAAGGTGTTTAAATTATGCTTGCTTTTAATTATTTAAATATATGTTGAATGTATGATTTATTTTATTGTCTTTAAAGTTTCGTATTTCATGCATGTTTCCCCCAATTTCCCTTTTTGGTTTGGATTTAAATCCCCTAGTTAGGTTGTGTGCTTTTGATTGGGTTGTATAATTATTTAATTTTTTACACTTTATTTACCGCTTTTCGTATGCGCGTTCATATTAAAATCCAAAATAAAATCAATCTAGGCCTTTTGCAAGTAAAAATGCTTCGTTTCCAAAATATTATCGATTTCTTTTACAAGTCTTTTGAAAAAAGACAAGTGGATGTCTTGTCTGAACCCGATCTCTAGATCACAGTTTTAGATTCGAGGCTTAAGATCTGAGAAATACTATGAATTAATTCCCGGTAGAGTTTGGAACCGGGTGGCGACTCCAAACATCGTTTTTAAGATATTCGAGTCCGAATTTCTTTTAAAACGTTTTCTTTTCACATTTCAATTTTCTTTTCCAAAATTTGAATTTCTTTTAAATTAAAATTCTGATACCGCGTTCATATGCGTATTTAATTACCTAAGGATCTATTTGACTTTCTCAAGCCAAACTTTTTCCCTTATTTATTAATTTATTTATTTACTTATTTATTTATGTCAAACTTAAATCATTTTCCAAAAACAAACATTTCAAACATTTATTTTGATTTTTTTGGTCAAAAAGGTCGCTTGCTCACACCATGCATATGTAGGGAATGAGGGTCGCCAAAAGGCAACAACTTTCATTTTCATGAGCAGCAAAAAAATTTCAAATTTTGGACAGTAACTTTTCTTTCCTCTCAACTCCTAACTCCCATCTTGAACTCTCCTTATTTTCTTCTCTTCCTCTTCTTCTTCTTCTTTCACTTCTTCTTCTTCTTTTTTCCCTTGACTCTCAAAGCTTCAAACTCACAGACGCACCCATAGAAACTCAAGAATATAAGGTTTAACTCATAAATTTTCCTATTCTAGGAGTTTTCATCAATAAAAACCAAGATACACGGGGTAAACACTTATTTCGGTTGTTCAGTGGCACACGGAGTAAGTTCAGGTTCTCAACTCAACCACACATGGAACACACGGCTTCAATGGTAATCTCTGAGTAAACTCCCGTCATTACACTTGTTTTCTGCTCATGCATGTTTTTAAAGAGGTTTATACTTAAAAATCCGTAAACTTTCACGAATAACCGAAAATCGTAACTTTGATTGGGAAAATGAACATATCTTGAGAAAATGACCATGTAATAACTAAAGACCTCCTCTTTTGGACTATATTTATACACCTTGACTGATCTGGAGTTTGTGGGGGGTGTGAGATCGAGCTTAAAACGAACAAAACTGGGATAAATATAAACATGTATGGATCTCGAGTTTAATCCTGTAAAAATGTGTTTCTTACGTTAAAAATGTGTTTTTACTTGTTAAAAGTGGTTAAAATCGAGATCCCAGACATCCCGAGATATTTTTAGGTTCCCGAGAAAAGTTTAAAATGAAGAAAAGAGAGTTTATTTTCGGTACAGACTAGGAACATGCCGTGTTACTCACTAACATGTCGAGTTCCTGTATGACAATACCCAACATGTCGTGTTAAGCATGTAACACACCGTGTTTTGCACTTGACACGCCGAGTTTCGGTAACTCACCGGCGTGTTTTGCCACTGGAAAACCAATTCGTGAAAAATAAGCTGGAACACATCGTGTTATGGCCCAACACGCCATGTTACAAGCCTCAACACACCGTGTTGAGCCTAACACGCCGGCGTGTTCCTTTGTATCTGTACTGGTTTGATGTTCAGCTTCAGAACACGCCGTATTGACCTACAACACAACGTGTTCTGGGTCTGTACAGCAAAAAATTTGTGTTTTACATGCTTATTTTATTGTTCTTGACGTATGAACCGATGTGTGCCAAATTTTTACGCGCAATATTTTCGTATGTGTGACCTAGATTTAAATTTCTGTATAACACATTTGCTTCTAGAAAACCGTACTGAAAAGCTAGGTTTAGGGCCGCTAACACAAATCAATGAAGGAAATTATTTCCTGAATGCCCGACTCATAAAAAATTGCATGCTCCATAACTAAAATTGAGCCAAATATTTTCTAAAATAACAATCACCACGTGCCCATCCAAATGGAGCCAAAAATGTTTTTGGGCCGTCACGAGTCCATCTTTCGGCCCAAACCGTCTGATCTGACTAACCAAGTTAGATTAAATGTCCCCCTAAATATATGACCCCGAGCTATCGTTACTTCCTATTCTTTATCACATGTCCATTTCAAACATGATGTTGTGCAATGTGTTTATTTAATGTCCTAATTATGCATGTATGTTTAATATTATTATGCATGATGTACCCCATTCTCCCGTTTTGATTTTGATGTAATCCCCCTAGCTAGGATTCGTGATTTCGATTGGTTTGTAAATGTGTGCTTAATTTTTCCGCACTTTATTTACCGCTTCTGCTTGCGCGATCACCTAAAAATCAAAACTAAAATCAACTTAGGTTTCCTTGCAAATAAATACACTTTGTTCCTAAATATTATCGATTTCTTAAAAAGTCTTTTGAAAAGAGGATAAGTAAGTGCCTTGTCTGAACCCGATCTCTGGATCACGGTTTTGGATTCGGGTCTAGGATCCGAGAAACATCGTGAATTAATTCCCGATAGAGCTTGGAACCGGGTGGTGACTCTAAATATTTTTTTTCTAGAAATTCGAGTTTGATTTTTTTTTTAAAAACCGCTTCACATTTCTGTTAAATATGTTTCTTTTTTTGAAATTTGGATTTCAAACGTAATAATTCCTAAAGCCCGTGTTTATGCACGTACTTAATCACTTAAGGATTTATTTAGTTTTTCTCGAGCCAATTTCCAAACTCATTTCAAAAACTAATCTCTCAAACTCAATATCCCATTTTCCTAAAAACAAACTTTTTGATTTTTAACTAAAAGGTCATCTGCTCATAACTATACTAGAGAGAACGAGATGCATTATGTTAGAAGCCAACTTAAAGGGGTTTTGGGGTCAAGTTGTGCACACTGCAGCTTACTTGATTAATAGATGCCCATCATCAGCTATTGGCTTTATGACTCCTAAAGAGAAATGGTGTGGAACTCTCCCTGGTCTAAGTCATCTAAAAATACTGGGGTGTGTAGCATTTGCTCATCAAAAGAAAGATAAGTTAGAGGCGAGGGCTGTTAAATATGCATTCATAGGGTACCCAAAAGGAGTGAAAGGCTACAAGCTATGGCCTAATGAAGGTCGGCAAGAAAGGAGTTTCATCAATAGGGATGTAAAGTTTAATGAAGCTCAAATGTACTTTCATAAGACTACCGAGGAGCTTGAGTTTGAAAATCATATTGAGACAAAGACCATAGAAATAGAGATAAGTTCAGAGGGTCTGAGTATGTTAGAGGGTCTAAAAAGTTCAGAGGGTCAGAGTATTTCAGAGGATCTGAGAAGTTCAGAGGGTTTGAGAAGTTCAGAGGGTCTTAGTATTTCAGAGGTTCTAGGGAGATATCAGATAGCCAGAGATAGATCAAAGAGGCTGATAAAACCCCCAGAAAGATATGGTTATTCAAACCTAGTGAGTTATGCACTCACAACTGCTGAGTTACTTGAAGGGGACTTAATACCTCAGACCTATACTGAAGCAGTGTTGAGTAAAGATAGTGTATAATGGATTGCTTCCATGAATGAGGAAATGAATAGCCTAATCAAGAACAAAACCTGGACATTGGTGGATAAACTTAGAGGATAGAAAATGATTGGTTGTAGGTGGTTATTCAAGAAAAAGCAAGGAACTACTGATGGTCAACAGGTCAGATACAAAGCAAGACCAGTGGCAAAGGGGTACTCTTAGGTTCAAGGAGTGGATTTCATAGAAATATTCTCACCAGTAGTAAGACACACATCCAAAAGGGTCCTGCTGTCTATTGTGACTCGGTGCAATATGCATTTGGAACAAATAGATGTGAAAACAGCATTCCTGCATAGAGAATTGAATATGGAGATATGCATGCCACAGCTAGAAGGTTTTATCATCAAAGGCATAGAAGATACGACATGCCTGTTGAAGAAAGCACTATATGGACTAAGACAGGCACCTAGACAATGGTACATTAGGTTTGACAGGTATATACAGGATATTGGTTTTAACAGAAATTTAGAAGACAACTGCGTGTACTTAAAGTGGATTTCCAAAGAGGTGTGTGTTCTCTTATTCCAATATGTGGATGATTGATAAGGTCAGGTTTGACCTCATCTTTTCCCTTTGGTTTCGATATATTTGGTAAAGTTTTTGCATTATTTGTGTACTTATTTGTTGTGTTTTGTATGTTTTTCTGTGTTTCAGTGCTTGTGACATTGTATGATACATTTCTTTGTTTCAGCTTACATTTTTGCTTTTCATTTGTACATTTCTTTTGCTAATTATTTCGTTGGTTCCTTTACGGGTATTTATACATGTATGGACAGGATTTAGGTCAGGATCCCCAAAATCCATATAAAATGGCATGTTGAAGCAAAGTTAGAGGGGGCAGAACAAAATCCATGACTCATGGCCATAATCACGACCTCATGGAAGAGAAGAAGCTAAGAACGAGTCATGGACTTGAAGGTGGAATGTTCAGAACAAAGACATGTGCTCGTGGGCCTAATACATGACATCATGGAATTAAGAGCAGATTTGTAGCATTAGATAGGAAATCCACATCCTCAAGGGAAGCACCCACGACTCGTGGAGTTAGAAGCCAGCAATCAAGAGCAATACATGAGCTCGTGGGATGAATCCACGTACTCATAGACTTGAAGGAGAGAAGGCAAGAGGCAGCAGAGACATCCCACGACCTCGTAGACTTGGAACACCAGTAGGCAGAAGATATCCACGAGCTCATGGATATAAAGCACGACTACGTGGCATTTATTACAGCACGGCAGAATCAGAGCAAGCAATCCCACGACCTTGCGGGATTGGCCACGACCTAGTGGCGAGAGATAATCAAATGCAGAGTTGGATTCTTTCGAGGACTTTTCTTTCCTGAATAGCTAGGGTATTTATAGAACATTTTTATTCTGTATTAGGGTTATCCAAGATTTTCTGTAACTCCCCCACACACTCCAATAACTCGATTTGAGCTTGAACAACTCCGTTGCTACAACTTGACTCTAGTTTTGGGAGATTTTCTCCATTGATTTGTTTCCGATAGTCGAAGTTCGGTTAGCGGTACAGTAAGGGCTGTTCTAACTCTCTTTCTTTATTGTTAACTAGTTGTGACTCGCGATAGTGATTCGAATCGATTGGTTTATTGTTTTCTTTCCACTTTTGATTTATTATAATTTCAGTTAATGTTTGAATGTTTATTGTTATTGCAATCTTATTCAATTTTGTAATTTGAAAGGGTTACATCTGTTGTGATCATATAAGCCGATCTCATCAGGTATGACATCCTAGAAATCATAAGGAATTGGCAAACCCTCGAAGTTATGGACCCTTCTGAACCTTGGAACTATTACTACTGGTGAAAATGGAGAAATAGGCTAGGGACTTGTAAACCTAGGTTTGCGAGATTGATTCTTTTGCATACATATCATTTATCTGTTAATCTGTTCTTATTGTTAATCTGAGTTTCATGCCATTTCATTCCAGGGAAGTTCGGGAATCTGGATCACCGTAGTTAGGAGTAGATTAGTTTAGGTTAGATTAATTATAAATTCAATCTCTTGTCCGCTCAAACAATTAGGATACCGAGTAGATCGGTGATTATGGAATAAATCCCATGGATTGACACCTGGGCTTAACCAGATTATTACTTGACAACGACGGGGTATACTTCCCCTGAAAGAGACGCTTTCAAGTGTTCACTTGAGCGGCGTCAAGTTTTTAGCACCGTTACCGGGGATTTATTTTCTTGCAACATCGAGCCAAAGGTCGAATAGATGATTTGACTATTATTTGGTTATGAATATTTTTGATTTTGTACATATTTTGGTTTTTGTTATTTTCTATTTTTTTATATATCCTTATGTAGTTCAATTTACAATATCGCAAACAGATTTTCCTACATGATGTGAGGTCCAGGTTGCAAATTCGGGATGTCGGGACGCATCACTAGATGATGTAAATAGAAAGCTAGATGTGCTAATGGCGAGGACGAATTTGGGAGCATCTCGAGGAGTATTAATTGGACCAGCTATGAGAACGAAGGGTCAAGCCCAACTAGCTGGATACATAGAACTTTCATAGACAAAGGCTGACCTTTACTCTCCTACACTAGCAAGAAAGTCGAGTTGTTCCCACTATAAAAACAACACGAGGTATTTTGTATATTTTATTTCTTTCCCCTCACTTACCCCTCACCCTTACTTTGTACTTATTTCCTATTGCACTTTTGGAAGTTAGTGCAATTTAAGTGTGGGCTGGTTTTTGCATATTCATTAGTGTGTGGTTTTGCTTTATTTGCATCATGATGTTTGGTTGAATTGTTTGGTTATTGAATTCTGATAATGCCTAGGTATCCCTAAAGCTAAGTTTTCGTGCTTATTCTTTTAAGTATTTGATTTGAAACTATGGGATATTGATATGAGTAATTGATAAGGTCGTTTTAGACCTTGTATTTCTGGATATATTTGGTAATGTTCAGTAACGTTTTCTGTGGTTTTTATCCGTTTTCTGTCATGTTTTTCCTTTTTTTTCTGTTTTGCCTATGTCTTTGTGTGTCTTTAGTGTTTTAGTATGTATTGGATAGCATGGTTAGGAGTAGGCTATTGGATCCGTATATTTTATGCAACTCCTGTATATTGGTGCGTTCATGGGTTATTTTGTTCGGGTTTTACAGGTTTTAGGAGTTTGTGGACATCAAGATAGATTCGGGAGCAAGTTGGTGAATGAGGAGCCAAAATAGGACTGCCACGGCATAATGGTCCTGTGTTACGTCGTGGCAGTCTTGCTAATGAGGACAAGGATTTCAGAACTACTATTACGCCATAATGGGCAAGGAGCTACGTCGATAATGCCTATTTTTGATGACAAACAGAATGTTTTGGAAAGCTGGAAAATTTGGCTGGCCACAGCGTAATGTTCCTGTATTACGTCGTGGCGTTAGCAAGAATTAAAAGATGAAGGAATCAAGTGGGGACCA
>CAOJCR011712647.1:0-10104 GCA_948330485.1 Euphorbia neoarborescens | reverse complement strand
TAAATTATCAAACTAATTTATTTATTTTTAAATAAAATAAGTAAAAAATTATTAATTATATATAAAAATTTTATACCATTAAATAATTTCACAAATTTTCTATGTTTATAAAATATAAGTGAAAAGTTTTTAATTATTTAGAAAATTTTATATATGATAATTTTCACATTAGTTTTTGTAACACTTTGTATAAAAGTTGTGAAAATGTTGCAAAAAGTATATAAAAAATGTATCTTTGTATTTAATGTAACACTTTTATAAATGTGTTGCCATAGACCGAAGTTTTACCAATCCTATTGTAACACTCATGGGCAACACTTAGATTATGTATTGCTACAGGCCATTTATGGCGTAGAATGATGTCTATCCTTAAGATGGAATGATGTCTATTCGTAGTGGTAGAATGATGTCTATTCAAGAAGGGATGATGTCTATCCTTAAGAAGGGATGATGTCTATCCTTAGGATGGAATGATGTCTATTCTTAGTGGTGGAATGATGTCTATCCTTAGTGGTGGAATGATGTCTATCTAATAAGGAATGATGTCTATCCTTAAGAAGGAACGATGTCTAGCCGTAGTGCTAGAATGATGTCTATCCAAGAAGGAATGATTTCTATCCTTAAGATGGAATGATGTCTATCCGTAGTGATGAAATGATGTCTATCTAATAAGGAATGATGTCTATCATTAAGATGGAATTATGTCTATCCAAGAAGGAATGATTTCTATCCTTAAGACAAAATGATATCTATCCATAGTGATGGAATGATGTCTATCATTAAGATGGAATGATGTCTATTTGTAGTGATGGAATGATATCTATCCAAGAAGGAATGATCTCTATCCTTATGAGAGAATGATGTCTATCTAAGAAGGAATGATGTCTATCCTTAAGACGGAATAATGTCTATCCGTAGTGATGGAATGATGTCTATCCAAGAAGGAATGATGTCTATCCTTAAGACAGAATGATGTCTATCCATAGTGATGGAATGATGTCTATCCAAGAAGGAATGATGTCTATCCTTATGACGAAATGATATCTATCCATGATTTTGGGAATGATGTCTATCCCTGATTTTGGAATGATGTCTATCCCTGATTTTGAATGATGGTACCCTACCTCAATAGAGGAGTTTAGGGAGAATATAATTCCTACCTCAATAGAGGCATTCAGAAAAGAGGTAATATCTACCTAATATATTAAGTGGGACTTAGCCCAAAATGAGAAGGAATTGGAATATTGATAGAACCCTAGCCTATATATGACAACGAAATGGGACTTAGCTCGTTATGGGAAAGGCATTTGGGAACATTGATAGAACCCTGGCCCGTGAGAATGAAATGGGACTTAGCCCGTCATGGGAAAGGCATTTGGGAACATTGATAGAACCCTAACATATGAGAATGAAATGGATGTCATGATGTGCAATCATAAGAAAATGATGCATGCCTGCAACAAAAAGGGTTAGTGAGATGGAATATGAGTGAAGTATGCTATGGCACACGAAAATAAATGCATGTAGTAATATTAAAAATGCTAGTGTAATGCCACACATATAAGTGACACATAGAATTTATGAGGAAATATATAAAAATGTGAAGCTTGTCAGATAGTGATGTCCTTGATGTATTGTTATACAATCCTGTCCTAAAGAATGTTAAATGGCTGCACAGAAATGTAGGTTATCACGGAGTGTGAAATGAAATAACTAATCCTATGTACATTACTAGGATATTGATGAGACATGATATGTCGTCCAAAGGATGAGGGGCCCACATTTGGGACTATACGCACATGGCTGTAAGTCAATGCCGATAAGCAGCTATATGGTATATTGGTAGGAGATGCAATTGCTTAGGTGACATCAATAGACGTATACCCAAGATAATGGTGACAAATGCATATGGTGTATGAATAGGTTAGCTTTGAGTTAGTTGTTAGAAGTTAGTATGTGAGAGCCTGTGACTATAAGTGTCCTAAGGATTTGCCCCACCATGGGAGAAATCCGACGAAGGCTGTAATCTAACTTGTATAGACTCATGTGTATGAGGTGAATTCAAGACACAAGTGGAAACCAATTCTATAGAGTTTGGACAAACCAATGCATGAGAGGCTATGAATATATATTGGGTACACTGATCGACTTCGATATATTCGATGCCCCTAGACGAATAAGGGTTTGAGGAATATGATTTACATAATCATGGATTGATTGTGTCATGGAACAAGTTGGTGCACCTCTTTGGTCATGCCTAGTGTTGAACATGCAATGAGGAAGGACCTAATACTTGCCATGAAGAAGGAAAATGAAATAGCATATAGCTAAGTATGATGCGGCATGATGTAGGATGTGACACTACATTGTATGGTGTGCTATGAAATTATGTTGTGGCGCATGATAAGGCAGTTCATGATGCATGACATGGCATCATATGGTATGAATAACATGGTATCATGTGATATGAATGACATGGCATCATGTACTGAAGATGAATGACATGCATCATGTGATATAAATGACATAGCATCATGTATGATGTATGGCATGACATTATATGATAGGAATGGCATGGCATCATATATTGAAGATGAATGACATGGCATCATATTGATGAGGTATAGCATGATATTATACATGACGTGGTATAAAATGAGTTGATGATGCGTGACATTTCATCATGTGATATGAATGTCATGGCATCGTGTATGATGTATGACATGGCATTATTTTGATGAGAATGACGTGGAATCATGGCATTATGTATGATGTATGACATGGCATTATGTGATGGAAATGACATGGCATCATGTGTTATAGATGAACGATATGGAATCACGTGTTAAATATGAATGACATGGCATCATGTGATATGAATGACATGGTGTCATGTATAGCGCATGACATGGCATGGCATGACCTCATATTTTACAAATGACATGGAATTATGTGATATGAATGACGTGGCATTATATGGTATGAATGACATTGCATTACGTGGTGTTTCATGACATGGCATCATGTAGTGATGCATGGCATTTTATGGTGAAGATGAATGACATGGTATCATATTGATAATGAATGACATGTTATCATGTATGACATAACATTATTTGATATGGATGACATGACATAATGTGTTGAAGATGAATGACATGGCATTTAATGGTGTGAGAGTCATAGCATTAGGTGATGTTTCAGAACATGGCATTATGTATGATGCATGGCATTTTGTGGCAATATGTTAGATGACATTGTGTATAATGGATGATATGGCATTTCTGCATGACATGGCATGAAATATATTGATAATGCATAGCAAAGCAATACATGGCATCGTATAGTGTTGCATGACATGGCATCTTGTGGGATACATGACTTGGAATTTGTGCATGACATGGCATGAAATATATTGATAATGCATAGCAAAGCAATACATGGCATCGTATAGTGTTGCATGACATGGCATCGTGTGGGATACATGACTTGGAATTTATGCATGACATGGCATAAGATATATTGATGATGTATGGCATAGCAATGTGCATGACATGGCATCATATGGTGATGTATGACATAGCATTTATGCATGACATGGTATAAGATATATTGATGATGCACAGCATGGTATCATGCATGACATGGCATCATATACTGATGTATGATATGTAGAAATTTGCAGACAGACTCTATAATGCAGCACAGGCTCTCGATTAGCAAAGTGATACGGGTTAGACATGTAACATGTATTAAAGTACCCTATATGCATAACTATGATGAATGATCAATTGGTGTAGATCATATGGAAATGAGACCTAAGTCTAAGCATGCATACAATATTACATTTAGAAATAAAGATACACACAATCGAGATTAAGTAGAATGTAAGAGCAGACCTATGTTCGATGCAGATCAGTGATTCTCTACCATTCCTAGGAGGGTTTCTTTGCCATTGAGGTGGACGTGGAAAAGGTGGAGCTAACATATTAATTTTTAGATTTTGAAGACCTAGGGGAAGTTGCTACGACTACTATATGTAGGAAAGTCAAGTCTGGGAAGCAAAGGAGGGTCCCATAGCAAAATATACCATCTTTCTCTCCCGAAATAGGTTCGAACAAGAAGATTAAGGTACGAGGCTATCGGTGGCATCCCAATAGGTACGCTTATGAACTGGCACGCATAAATGCACTTTCTTGAGAAAGTCGGGGTAGGTATGGTGGTCTTAGAGTGGTGGGTGCAATGAGTGTGTCCACTGCAATTCATATACATAGAAATAAAAACCCATTTACATGTAAATAAAAACACTTTACTTGAAAATATTGTCTATTTCTTTGAAGTCTTTTGAAAGAACCTTTCAATGGCTTGTCGAAAATTTCTTTTTAAAATTTTTAAAGTTTGAGAACTTTTGTAAAAAGTTTGAAAAGAAAAGTCCCTAGTGGAGTCGCCACTATGAGCGGGCAAACTTTTTAATAAAAAGTGGTTTGGAAAATATGATTTGAAATATATGGTTGTTCTAAAGCTGGTGAAATGATCCTTTCCAAAACACCTTTCGTCTTAGCAGTGACCCTAAGATTTTCGGAGGAAGGATATCACAAACGAAAGCGCATATGAATGCGGCCTTAGGAGTTTTAAATTAAATGGAAATTGATTTTTAAAATGGTTTGAGGAAAACCGACCAATTTCTTTAAGCAATTAAGATTCACTCATTTAGGAACACCTTTCGCCTAAAAAGCAAGATAAGATTTCCACGAGAAAGACCTTAATTTAATACGCACATGAACGCGGGCTTTAGGATTTTTATTTTGAAAATCAAAGTTAAAATATGAAAACGTTTTAAAATAAATTCAACTCGAATCTCTAAAAAATGATATTTGGAGTCTCCACCCAGTTCCAAGCTCTATCGGGAATTAATTCACGGTATTTCTTGGATCCTATGTTCGAATCCAAAACTGTGATCCAGAGATCGGGTTCTGACAAGGCATTTACTCATCCTTTTTCAAAAGATATTTTGGAAAATCGACAACATTTTAAAACAAAGAATTTTATTTGAAAGAGCCTAAATTGATTTTATTTTAATTTTTAGGTGATCGCGCATGCATAGAAAGCGGTAAATAAGTGTAGAAAAATAAACACGCATTTACAACCCTTCAAACAAGCTATCCTAGGGGTACACTTGTAAAAGTTGAGGATCAGGGTACAATTGCCTAAATATACAAGAATTTATATGCGATTACAATTTAAATAATTTAAATTAAATAAAATATCACAACATATGACCTGACTAAATTTTGCAAGATATAAAATGATTAATCACGCATACAAATGGCGATTCCAAAATTCGGTCAATTTTGGAACTGCGCTTTCACATAGGATAAAATATACAATTCAAATTTTTATTAAGAAAACATTATTTGGCTCAAATTAAGTATATTATGTGCAACAGTGAGTTGACTATCCGGCGACACAGGGTCTCCTTCGTTGAACTATTCTCTAAATACATACAATATATTATTTGTAAATGAAATTAAATCTAAGTCTTACACAATCACATAAAAGCATGGCTCTAAAATAATTTACAAAAAGATGGACATCGTATATACCGAAAACAAATCTAAGGGTTAATTAATGTAAAAAAGTATAGAAATCCAATACATAATACTATAATAACAAAACATTAAATTGACAGTAAAAGCTATTAGAAATCAAAATCATATTTTCGATTGAAAAATAAATCGATACAGATAAGCATTCATGGATGAAAATTGATAAACACGTATTAAAATATATTTCCATAATGTGAGACAATAGTTGTTGTAGTAGTAGTAGTAGTAGTAGTAGTAGTAGTAGTAGTAGTAGTAAAATAGAGTTAATGTAAATTGTCTAAATGGAACAAGAGGATTTGTGTAGAAAATGCAATGGAAATAAATTATCTATAATTTATAAAACGGTGAACAACAAAACAAGCCATTAACAACTATTATTTCCAATTCAAACACCAGCCATTAACAACTACCAGTAATTATCCAACACTAGAAAACAAAATTTTGAACAATATATTATTTGAAAAAAAAAGAAATAGATGTAATGAAGACTGTAACTCGATTCAACTCATCAAACTTACGAATTCATTGGTAAAAACATAATGAAATCAAACAATTAGGGAAATCAAGTCAAGAAACACCCATAAATAAAAATCTAATTAATAGGCATAAGGAGCAAATATTCATTTAGGTCTCAGATTATACCTATAGACAGGTTTCCTTTAATTCAAGAAGCTCAAGAAAATCGTCTCGATAATTCGATTTCAATTCGGTTTTTGATTTCAATTTTAGAAATAATTAAAGGATTGGATAAATTTAAGAAAGAATCCTAAATTGCTCTCAAGAAATCTCACCGAATTCGCTCTTGCTCTAGTTGTTCTAATTAGTTTTCATCAATTTTCCTATTAATCGCCACCAATTACTTTCGTTTCAGTCCCTCTAGCTCACAGCTAGCCCCAGTTCACTCTTCCTTTCTCTCGATTTCCAGCCCCCTAGTCGCAGCTACTCTCTTTCCTTCTTGGTGTTTTTTTCTCCTTTTTGAATTGGCCTCCTTTAAAATCCCTGCCCTCTTTCTATCTGATTTTCTTTTCTTTCTTAAAAAATTACTTCCCCTTTTGAATCATTGCCGATTGCCCCCTTTATTTCTGCTCTTCATTAGAAAGAAATCAACCTGATTTCCTTTTCTTTCATTTTTCGGTTCCATAATTATAGCTCCTAATTGCCCAAAAAACTCCTCCAAATCGATGACCAATAAGGAATAAAAACCCATCTCAAATCAGGGAAGTACACATTTTTAATTAGGAAGGAATCAATTTCCATAAAATTGGAAGAAACCCGCTAAAGGCTTCTGCAGATTGTCTATGCCATCTGCTTTTTATTTTTTTTCTTCTTAGCTCGCTAAAACGACATCATTTTGGTCATTTCATTAACAGCCAAAATGACATTGTTTTGGCATGTATTCTTTTTTAAAAAGGAGATTGGGTGAGAGATTGAACCTGCACCCTTTAGGTGAGGGCAGGTAATGCCCACCACCAGGCTACCCATCTTATTTTGGCATGTTTATACATAAATATATTTTCTTTTCACCCATACTTCTTTCCTTTTTACTCCTTTCTTTCCTGGTCTGATTTGGCCTGATTGAACTTATATTTTTAAGCTGGATTTAAACCAATAAAAGTTATTTTGACTCTAGATTTTTGAAATTTAACCTGGCCTAAGCTATTATCTTAGCTCGGTCTGATTTCTTATGAAATCATCTTGACACAGATTTTGAAAATCTTTGTGCAGATCTTTTATTTCTGGAGCTTCTTATCTGAATCATCCAAAAGAACACATAAACATACAAATAGGTTGGCAAATGCTGGTTCATTATAGACCCGAGAAAAATCTTGTTCTCACAATATGCTAATTACTTATTTAAATATAGGAATCATTGGATTCTTTTAGTCATTTATATAGAAAGACGTGAAGTTTACGTCTTTGATCTGCTAGGTGTTCTGAATCTCAAGTTTATACTTAAGTTGTATCTTTGTCAGTATGTATGCATATATATATTACTTTTTGTACATATATACATGTGTGTGTATATATACACACACTAATGTTTTATATGTTGAATATTTACGTAGTGCCTTAAAGGAAAGTATACATACACAACGTACATGCATTTCTCAACAAGAATTTCAGTTCCGAACAGCAACGGTATGTATAGATTACATTACTAATTGTTACACTTAGTGCAATTTATTTAGAGTGTGATTTTTTTCTATATTCTTAAACTCATAGTGTGTGAGGCAACTTGGAACTATTGAAAGCATCTATTATGTAATACGGTATATGTATGACATAATTATGCATCACGGGATGAGTGACAATCTCATTCATATGAGTATATATTACCTTAGTAAGTTTTGTTTTATTTAACAAATAAATTTCTTAACTTTATTTTTCATTTTTATGAGGATTATAAAAGAACCGCATTATATGTTGAAGATGAAATAAGTGAAGTGATTAACATTTTTGTGAAGCATGTTATCCAAGTAGCTCTCTAAATGGATACAAGGTAAGTAAAACTATAAAATCTCTTCCTTCAATTTGGATATTCTTAGTCATTAATGACATGCAATCTAATTATGTATACATCTCATGTGTGAAGGAGAATCTAGCTATTACTGGATTATCTGATGTCAGAAAATTATAAAGGTACTATGATTATTTATGCAACTCACTAATTAGGTCTAATTTTCGTATATAATTACATAATTTATCTTCAAACTTCATGATTGCTTGCTATATCTTATTAAATCTCATGTAATCTTTTCATTATTCTCATGATGGCTTTGGGATTTGTAAGCAAAAGATTGGATGCTGATGAACAATCTGTTCAACTGTTTGCTACTAATGGTATGGTAAAATTCTAGCTTATGGCAGTTTAGGATAGATGATTCTCTGATAGAATCTAGTAGTTGCTGATGATAGTTTGATTTTGATTGTTTAGTTCCTGATAGATTCTAGTTGTTTTATTCAAATGCTGATGAACAATCTGTTCAACTGTTTGCTGATGATGGTAGTTTAGGATAGATGATTCTCTGATAGAATCTAGTTATTGCTGATGATAATTCGATTTCGATTGTTTGATTCTCTGATAGATTCTAGTTGTTTTGTTTAAATGATAATGAACAATTTGTTCAACCGTTTGCTGTTGATGGTAGTTGTGAGCACCGGGTTTTTACCCCAAGGCTATGATGAAAAATGGAACTTTGCCAACTACTTTTCTCGTTTTTGAGGTTCGTTTGAGTTGATTGTGACAAACCGAAGACTCCGGCGATACACCGTGAAGAAACCGAATCAAATATGTCTTTTTGAATTTTTGGCCACCGGGCCCGGCCCGGGCCCGGTCTGACCCGAGGTTCCTTCCTTTAATAATTTTTATCAAAATTATTTTTACCTAAATTATTTTTATTTATTTTTAAATAAATAAATAATGATAAGTGGTATTAATAATGGAGACAAAAATTAGAAAAGAAGGGAATTGATAAAGGAAATTGGAATAAAAAGAAGGAAGCTTTATATATTTTATTTGTTTTTACATAGCAAGGAAAAGCTTTGGCCCAACGGCCAGCCCATGACCAGCAACCCACCCAGTCCAAGGTTCGAAACCCACGCTGCGCAAAAGAAGGAGAAAGGAAAAAAAATTTTTTGGGATTAGCCTTAGGCGAAACGACGTCGTTTCGCTTATATAGGCACCAAAGCGAAACGACGTCGTTTCATGTATGAATAGGAAACATCAAACGCAACCGGCCACAACAGCTTCTTCTTCTTCCTCCTTTGCTGTAATTCAACATTTTTTGGGAAAAAAATCACAATCAAAGTTTTACTTCATAATTGGTTTCCTTTTACTCCTAATTAGCATCACATTAGGATTTAAGCTTTAAAGTTGGGATTTGTTTTCCATTTTGAGGGAAATAAAAGGGAAAAGATTTTCACAGACGGTTTTTGTTTACAACGGCCATTGATGAAAGAAAAAAGCTCTCTCTCTCCCGATCCTTTCTTTTGTTTTTTTCAACTTGAAAACGAATTCCTTTGATTTTACAATCGGTTTCTGAAAGAAAAAATAACAAAACTCATCCATTGTTATTTAAAATCTCGTCGACAGTAACAAAGAATTTCAAAGAAACCTTGATTCGATTTGATTCAAGATCCATTGCCGGTGCCTTGACTCGTGTTTAATCAGTCAATACTCATCGGATATTCCCCGAGAAAGGTAAACTTGAGCCTAAACAACTTATTTCTTTTCGTTATTGTGACTTTTATCTTATTATTTTATGTGTTATTATTGTATTTTAATAAAAATTCATTTTTGTGATTATGTTTTGATTCGATTTCATGTTATGTGGTGTAGTGTTAGGTTAGGTCGTTGTTAATAGGTTTTATTCCATTGCTACATTACATTTTGGATGTTTGATTTGGTGGTTAAAGTTTAAAATGAATGATTATATTTATTATTTTTGTTATTTTATGTTAATGAGTTTAGTTTCGATTTTTGTTGTTTTTGACACGT
>CAOJCR011711479.1:0-13876 GCA_948330485.1 Euphorbia neoarborescens | reverse complement strand
TCAACCGGACCTGTCCCATTAATGGGACAGGGGTACCGCCGAGCCTTACTACTAGTGTATACGCTTGTTGTATCCTCTCCTTAGCTATCTTCAATTTACTGACCGCATATTTGTTGATAAGGTTCACAGCACTGCCCGTATCCACTAAAACTCTTTACACCATATATTTTTCGAGCTCTACCTCGATTACTAATGCGTCTGAATGTCCTGAATCCATGTTAGTGATTTTCATAAATGAATCATTGGGATTAGAGGTACCTTTTAGCTTTATTGGCACAACTTTAGCTCTTTTTGCCCTTGGTTCGGCACTTGGCCCTCCAGTTATCACCATGATAAATCCTCTTATCTGCCTACAACTGGGGCGTTGTTGGTCGGTATTTCTTCCTGGCCTATCATCGGCCTTCTCTTCCTCTTCCTCCTGTTTTCCTTCTCTTCGGTCAACAAACTTTGTCAGTTTGCCTCTTCTTATCAGCTTCTCTATTTCTTCCGCCAAGGTTCTGCACTCGTCAGTATGATGGCTCTTTGCTCTATGAAATCTGTAGTAAGCATCTTTTTCTTTACCGAGTATCTGCCCATTCTGAGTTTCTAGAAATGTGACCTCCTTATTGAGACCTTTTTCATTAATTGCCAGCAGGACTTCTCTGAGAGGCATTCAACAGGGTGAACTGTACTCTTTCCCAGTTACCCCTCAAGAAATCCCTTCTTCTATCTCAGTCTCTCTCCTAACCTCGTCATTTCCTGAATCTATTCTGGTCCCGATCTCTTGATTCGACATTATTGTTTCACCGAATGCTCTGTGCTTCTTCCACTTCTACACAATCTTTGTAGACTGTCATTAACTGTACTTGGTTATTCGGCTTCTGGGAGGCCAACTGTTGACAGAATCGGTTGCTAGCAGTATTTTTCATTAGTGCCTCATAAGTGATGTTTGTTTCTAAACTCTTGATACGAACAAATGCTTTATTAAATCTGATGATGTACTGCCTTAGCGATTCACCTGGCCTTCGTACAATATCGTTTAGTACTTAAGTGGCAGTTATGGCAAGTATGGATCCCACAAAAATTGCTATGAACCGTTTCTTTAACTCCTCCCAGTTGTCGATCGACCCAGGGGACAGCCCATTATACAGTAATGTGTTGGACCATCCAAAGACAAGGAAAACATTTTACACATCAATATCTCATCAGCACCAGCAATATTCATTATACTGAATACTTCTTAACATGAATGACTGGGTCCGCATACCCATTGTACTGAGGTAGTATGGTAATTTTAAATTTTCTATCATGTTCGGCTTTTAAAATCTTTTTGATAATAAAGGGTCCCCTACATCCACTATAGGGTCTTGAAAAGACACTGCCAGTTCACTGAGACTGAAATTGAGCCATTCAAAAAAGACTTTAGCTGGCTTTTCCAAAGTTAAATTTGTTGCCAAATCAATATGCATATTTCTATTTGGTAGGGCTATATTCGGGAGTGTATAGCCCAAACCCTGAAGTAGAGCAGAATGACTTACTTGCTGGGGTACATATCCCTAAAATTGTTGTATGGGGATTGCTTGTGCTGGGACATTCGGTAACCTATATTATGGAAGTTGGCTCTATGGCAAATGCTGCTATGTATTCCACCCCCTGCTGCCGTCGAAATGTAACTTGGTTGAGCACTTGGAGGTGGTGGTGGTGATAGTACTATTTGTTTATGACCCTGGTGGCCTTGGTTCTGCAGTCCTCGAAACTGGGGTTTGAAATAGAGATCTGTTGATGCTTTCCCCTTCCGAGTCACCAGTTAGGTTGACCAAACGAACTGGTGTTTCTTCAATAGTTGTTGGTCCTGCCATAGACGAATATCTCACCATTGCTTGATGCAAAAAGGCAGCATGCTGAGAAGATATACCATACGTTTGTATTATCTGCTCCACCGTTATCTGTCCTGATTCTAGGCCTGTTTGGCTGCCTGAAATAAGACTATTATGAACTTGAGGGTTTGATGCTCCAGAACCCATTAGATCTGAATTATTTGCTATTTCTGTCGCCATGATTTCTTGAACCACAGCTTCACCGCACCAATTATATTTGTGTGAAAACAAAAACCTTCTTCTTCGATAGAAAGGTCACCATCCTCTGAACTCCAAGCCTGAAATAGATCAAAAGGAAACACTGGTGGTCCGATTGGGAGACTCTCCGATGCTTAAATCAGTATTTTGATCTTAAAAAAATTCAAGATGAACTCAGAAAAATAGAAGAGTAATCAGAGTTTAGTAGAAGAAAAAGTACCTCTTATGTGAGTTTTTTCCTCTTTATATATAGAGGACCTCATAACTGAATTCTGTTGAGAATGTTCCCTGCCAATCATTATTGTCTCATTTGAAAAAACTAATTTAGGAAACAACCTTTTGAAGGTGATTTATGTGTTTGCTGAGTCATCTTTCATTTGCATGAATCAATTATATCATCCAACTTTCGGATAAATTATTCAGGTAATTTTCGTATGACCATCCGGTCTTTTGATTCTGAGATCCGGTCTTTGACTTTGGGATTCGGTCTTTAATTGAAACGCGACTCCTGACCCTGACGTCATTCGTCAATTTGCTCTGACTATAAAATATTACTGATTGTCATGGAGAATAAAAGAATCTAAATTTATTAGTAATTAGTATGCATTTAAATCGTTTCATCCTTTTATTGATAAAAAGAATATGGTTTCAACTTTTTAATTATTTTGCTATCAGTGAAAAATTATGAACTTTAAAGAAATATAAATGTGCCATAAAATAAAAAGCAATATCATAATTATAATAGAAATTATTCAAAGTGAAGAGAGACTTACGCAAAACGCATCAGTAGACCAAAAAAAGACGCCATTACATTACTAGCTCCAATTTTCCCTTTATTTGTTTATTGTTACGCCCCTCTTCCCTTTCTCCTTCTCCTTCTTCCGTTAGGATCTACTGTTCATTCTTCTCATTCCTTTTCATAATTTAATTGTATTTTTTTTTTTATAAGATAATTTAATTGTATTTAATCTTTTGCGATTTCTGATCATCAATTTAATTGAGTTTTTGAGTTTGTTATATGCCGACAGTTGCTTCTATATTTGTACGATATGGATAGCAACTCCGTAAATTTCAAACCTTACATTGAAGTTGAAGAAATTGGGAATTCGGAGGCTAGGGTTTCCACTTCTCTCCCGGTAGTTCCTTTATTCTCGCTAATATATGTTTATTTTTCCATATTTTTTATTCAATGATCGGTTTCCTTTTATTTGGTTGTGTGCTTGTGTTTTATTTTTCTTGGATATGATGGCTTCATTTTATTTTCATTAGTTATGGTGTTGGGTTTTGATCGTTCCTCTTTTATGTCAATTTTGGGCTATTGAAGTTTTAATTTTTAGCTGATTCTCCTGTTAAAGACTTGAAGTGGTGTTACACAATCGTGATATGATCAATAAAGTTGATCTCGTTGATCAATTCAGCAGTTTTCTGCCGAGAAACTTTATTGTTGTTTACTTGTTTAAATAAATGTCAGGGCCAGTTTGGAGCTTCTGAGCTCCAAAAGCTGCTTTTTTTTTAAGGTTAGTATATACATACTCTTTAAAAAATGTGGAGCTTTGAGGCTGTGGAAGACTATGAGGGAAAAGTTTAATTAAGTTTAGTTTGAGATTGATATCACATTGTTTGAACCTATTTTTCCAATCTGAAAGCAGTGCCACAGTAATTCCAAACTGGTGTGTAGACAATTCATCAACCAGAGCTGGTAAAGTTTCTCTGAAAACGTGAAACTAAATCAGGATTCTCCAATCTGTTTCTTTCTGGATGAAGCAAACCATTTTTATCCCTTACATTATTTGTCCATATACAATATTAAATAATAAAAGAAAAACTTACATTATACCAATTGTTTTTTCAACTCAGAATTGGTTCCTTTTTTATGATGTCAATAGGATGATGGATTACTTCGGAGTTCTACAGATTACTTAAATATTGCATGCACTGTTGGACTTGGGACCCAAACAGTTGCTACATCTCAAGGAAATGAACCTCTGCATAATGAGGTGAAAGAAACAAACGTTAATGGCCAAAAGCAAGGGAAATACTTCTTTTATGATTCCCCACTTTCTGAAGAAACCGGAGCTTGGATACCTGTTTCAGTTCCGCCTATGTTAGAAGGTGTTCAAGACGACTGGAATAGAGGTTTGCACTCAAATGGTGGTTATTTTCCTGAGGGTGACATGGGTTGGGACCATTACCTTGCAGAAGAGAAGGATTTGACTATGTGGGATGTAGTAGCAGAAATGCTACTTGTTGCTCGTGGAAAAGTGAGTGCACTTACTTCGGGTGATATTCGTAAGGGTACTTATTCGTGGATATCTAGCAATCTATTAGAGCAAGCTTGGCAAGAGATGGCTCAAACTCTAACAGAAGCCAATTTTGGCAATTTAAGGGAGATTCTTGAAACAGAGCCACCAAAATGGTTAGCTGATAGTACTGCTTCTGCTTGCATGCTCTGTGGCGTGCGTTTTCATCCAATTATGTGTTCCAGGCATCACTGCAGGTATTGTGGGGGAATATTTTGTGGGGGTTGTTCTAAAGGAAGGAGCTTGTTACCAGTAAAGTTCCGTTGTGCTGATCCTCAACGCGTGTGTGATGTATGTTGTGTGAGGCTCGAGTCTGTGCAGCCATATCTGATGGACCAAGTAAGCAATGCTGCCCAGTTGCCAACTCACGACTTGACAGACCTGAGTACTTTGAGATCCTGGGTTAATTTTCCATGGGGACAATCCATGGAATATGAGATTTACAAGGCAACAAACACAGTTCAGGGTTATTACAAGGTAAAGGTTCAAAGCTGAAACTGTTATTCAACTTTTTTTGTTTAATTAAATTATACTTCTAAACTTGTGTACAAATTATTAACTAAGTTGACCACAAGCAGAAAGTTTTTTCCAAATAGACATGCAAAATAATACAGCAAACAGCAATGCTTATTATAAAGAACCTGCTGATGTTCTCTCTCATATTTTTTGACATTTCCTGAAGTTATAAACTGAAAAGCAATGCTTGATACATTTGTTTCTAAATAAAATCGCTGCGATAAATGTTGCTACTATTCTTGATTTCCATATGGACGTGCTTATTTTCAGGCAATTCGTCTAAGACCGGAGAAATCGATCCCTGATGCCATTCTACGACAAGCAAAGGGTCTTGCAATAATCACAATTGTGAAAGTTGGGATGATGGTTACATATAATGTCGGAACAGGGCTTATCATTGCCCGCAAGGAAGATGGGTCGTGGTCTCCACCGTCAGCCATATCCTCATTTGGCATGGGATGGGGTGCTCAGGTGCTAAGTCTCTCTTTAACAACTTTTTTTCTTTGCCACATCCAAGATGAATGTGCTCAAACTCAAATGAATTGAATATGGAAACCATGATTTACTGGCATCACTTGAATTGGCTTTCTTCTCTTTTTCTAGGTTCCATCTACTGATCAGTGTTTCATGATGTTTTATCTGTACAGTATCTGCCATATCAATAATATACAATCAACCATTTTTGTATCTTCATTGCATCATTTATGTCAACATCATGAAGAAAATTAAATACTTCATATACCTGTCTGGGTATTTCCTCCCTTTGTTTTGTTTTATACGTTTTACATTGTTATTGATATTTTAGTTTCTTTTTTCTTTTTTTGTTCATTTTTTCTTGAGATAGAACTTGTCACTGTTACTTCATTAGCAGTCTTCCACACACACGTGCATGTCGGTCTTACTTGCGGGCCTATTATTGACGAGTGGGATTTGTGTGCAGGCCGGGGGTGAACTTACAGATTTCATAATTGTATTAAGAACAAGTGATGCTGTCAAGACATTTTGTGGTAATGCACATATTTCAGTCGGTGCTGGTTTGAGTGCAGCAGTTGGTGTCATTGGACGGACAGCAGAAGCTGATCTGAGAGCTGGTGATGGTGGCTATGCTGCTTGTTATACATATAGCTGCAGTAAAGGTAAATGTTCTTTTCAACTTAATTTCTTATTGTGAAACTGGTGTATGGGATGAAACACATTTAACCGGTTGAACCAAAATACATTTGCATACTTTTTGCTTTCTACAAAATTTATTACGTTATAAGATTTTTGATTGATTGATTGAACTCAAAGACATTTTCTTTTGTACAAGGATTTCTATTTTTTTTTTCACTTTACTTTTTTATTTTGGTATATGTTACCGCCAGTTATACAAGGAATTACATAATTATAAATTTACCAAACATATAAGGTATAATTTAAAATGATTTTTGGAATATGTTATTTTCGAAACTATATGCTATAAACATTTTTAGAATATATTATATACTAGATATTGTGTTATGTATAGCTGTAATTTAATTGGATAACTAGAAGGAAGTTTAGGTGACACCAAACCGAATTTTGGATATGAATTTAGTCCATACTTAACATATTTTGTCCAATTAGTCCAAAAGTGAGATTTGTCAAGATATCATTCTTGGTTCTATCATACATGTGTCAATTTCTAGTGCTCAAACATGAAGTTGAAAATTAAATTAAACTCGAAAATCTATTTTGTGGCAAGCTGACAGTTTAACATGATTCTTTATACCTAAAGATACAACTATTACTTATTTTTGTCTCCCCCCTTGTTTATAAACTATTATCCCTTTTCGGATAAGATTCCTCTCACTTTCTGAATCTCCATTAACATGAAAAAGTATTGAAACTGCAGGAGCTTTTGTTGGATGTTCGCTTGAAGGGAGTGTGGTTACAACTCGGTGGAGAGAGAATTCGAGATTCTACGGGAGCCAGTCAATAAGTGCAATAGATATACTTCTTGGCTCCTTACCAAGGCCACCTGCCGCTCATATTCTTTACAGTGCACTTGATGATCTTTATCAAAACATCGAGAGGTGATTGATTCATATCTGATGTTACATTAAGTTATTGGTGTTTTTGTCCAATTATTATAGTGAAGAATTGTAGAGGATGCGAGTATTCAGCAAATGTTATTTATATTGAATGTATATAATTCATGCGGGACAAATTGCATGAAATGTTGGGTATGTGTTGATCTAAAATTGAAACAACATTTAATTTGTTTTAAGGCCAATAAAAAGATGTTGAATTTATTTCCACAGAATTTCTAGTGCTTGTTGTGTAGTGGCTATTGCCTCTTTATTGATGGGACTCAAGTTTTTGGGAGAATGGAATTACGTACTATAATGAATTCTGCGAAGCTCTAAAAACGAAGATATTGAGGAGCTTTTCTATAAAGACAAAAAGATCAAGTTAATTGGAGTCAAATCCCATTGCCTTCTCTTTTCTGACATTTTCAACAATACCCTCTGATAAAGCAAAAGAAAGACAAACAAAAGGAGCAAGGAAACAACTAAGTGCACTAGAGAAAGCCTTTCATACTGACTGAGGGAAGCAATTATAAGACTGATGATGATTGTGCCAAGTTAACAGCTTTTCAGAAGCTATAATTTGTCGACATAAAATGTAAAGAAACAAGCACACTCCATTTCAAAATTTTTGAAGCCTACTCTTTGTGTCCTCTTTGGTCATCAGTTCCAGTTGCAGGATAAGAGAGATGATTAAAAAAAAAAAAAAAGAGCACATTTCAGTAGTATTGCAGAACAAATAAACACGACAATAATACACAGACCTGCTCATTACTGATCAACTGATCTAGAAATTCGAATCCCCTGACATTAGTAAGTCTAAAAATCACAAAAACCTAATATCAATGATGCAAAGGGAGCTTTTTTGGATTAAAAAAATAAGAATAATAAAAAAGAAGAGGGGTGATAGATTGAGCTGAAGGGGCAAAGTCACCACCATGAACTATTTATAATTTGATTTCATTTCTCTCCTCTTGAAGTAAAAATGAAATAAGATTTTATAAAAAAAAAAAATAAATAAAAGGAGAAAGAACAGGTGCTCCGAATCACTGTACCATGCTCAATACAGAGTCCTTGCCTTGAAGGCGTGAAGGGAAACAAAGTTGCCAGTTGCCAGTTGCCAATTGCCAAATCGTCCGAAACATTTCATACAATCTCTGTTATCTGCACCAAGAAAGCACAGCATAAGAAAATAGATTAGATAGATAATCAAGCAGAATTCATCCTCTTTGACATGAGTAGTTCGTATTTACCTTGTCCTAGAGTTTCCCAGGGTGAGTTCGAGATCATCAGATACACATTCCTCGTGAATCCTCTCTCCTTCCCAGGGTTTCACTAAGCCTGCCATGTTACTTCCAAATGCAAATTCAGCTGCCATACTGTCTGGCATTGGAACATCTGCATTGTGGTCAATACCAGCAGGAATTGCAGGGGAGCATGTCCCACTTTGGCCAGGAGTCCACATTCGAGAACCAGCACCCGATAAAGGCTCATCTTGAAAGCCAAATGGGTTCCGTGAGACAAGACTAAATGTAGGTGATGATGGACCACTCTGGGGGATTTGGATACCAGCTAACCATCCTGAATCAGGCAGAATCTGACATCCAGGACTTGGCAGTGTAGATGAGGGCATTGACGAGGGAAGGAATGGATAATTCTGTCCTGCCCATGACGGGCCTGTGGCTGGATCATCCCAGTCATTTTTGTTGCGAGGGGTTCGACAAGTTGGGGAGCTCAATGGAGGTGTGACTGGAGCGCTAATAGAACCCGTGTGAATGTAGAGATGGTGAGGTTGTTTGGATGAGGCCGATGATGAGCCAGATGACAGGTTTTTAAGCCATGGAATAAGGAAATTGGCACCGGGATTACCATTTGTATTAGCAGTGTAACGAGACGAAACAGGACTAGGAAAAGAAGATGAGCCAGGACTTGGATTGTAAGATGCACATGGACTCGGGTGGTAGGAAGAGCATGGACTGGCTGACGCAGACCCTCCATTGATATCCACGCGTTCCACAGGTTTGCACCCCTACTTACAAATTAAGAGAGTAGCACAATCATTCAAACACTGTATAAAGGTCAAAATACACTTGCTAAACAGAAATCAAGGAAGTTATACTCATGTTCCAAGTTCATATAATGGTCCAAATCACGATTACAAATTCAGACATCTTAAGCTAGGCATAGCAGCATGGTTCTAATTTCAATTCAACAACAGTTTTTCTTTTACAGAACAATCGAATTGTAATTTTCACCATTTTAAACTGCCTAATGAAGTTGGAGTTAAAACAGACCATGTCAATGCAAATGTGAACAGAGAAACTTTTCTAATTTCTTTTTTATGCAAACACAACAGTCACGAGATAAACATAACATGGGGCACAGCGTGACCCTTATAGCCACCAGCTACTCTACTCTACTCTACTCTATACGCGCTTCAAAGTAACCATATTCAATTCAAAGCAATTGATAGCAAGACCAAGGACAACATGGTAACTACAGCCCGACAAAAACTTTGCTAAAGCAAGAATTAACGTCAAACAAACAATAGCGTAATCAAAATATTGCACCCCACGACACGCCATCTCTCTTCCAACATGTTCCTAAACTAATCAAACCCTCCCCACACACGCTTTTCTTTTCTTTCCTTTCTTTTTTAATGTTCCTTAACCACAATTTCATCAAAACGGAATCCAAGGTTTCTATCTGATTTCTCCATAATTTACTCAACTAAAAACATTTCTGTTCAACTTTTTTCAAGAGTCATGCCCAAATACAGATTAGCAAATAGTACCCCGGGAATCTCGGGGATAAAAGAAACATTAACTTTAACCATGAGATGACTAAATTGACCTCCGCATTTGCATAAAGCTGCATTAGGAAACTGAAAAAGAGGTTCTTTTTCTTCCACAAAAGAAGCGTAAACAAAGATCAGGAATCGTTGAAAGAGTTTAAAAAGAAAGAAAACTACAGTGCACAGAGGGAAAAGAAGCAGCAGGCTTGCATTGCAAATCAAAAGCTCAATCTAGGAGACGGATTGCGCTCAGTAATGACAAAACAGCCCCTGGAATCCGTTAGATTTTTTGACGATGGAAAGAAATGGCTATTTTCGTCAGAAAAAGTCATAGAGACATATCTGAGACAGAGAGCTACTGTTTACTGAGTTCGTATAAATGATCGAAGCAAAAAACCGAATCTTACGATCTCGTGTTTCGTGCGACTGACAAAAGAAAAAGAAATAAAAACACTACACACACCCCGTCTTGAACGATTCTACTAAGCTATCATAAGCCCAGACTCACCCGGCACATGTTAGCGCGAAGATCATACCCACAGCCCAATCGTTTTCTAAGATGAGGCGAACGGAAACTATCAGAAAGCCGGATAAAAAGAAAATGCAGATTTCAGATCTACCGCTGGTAATTAGAAACAATAATCGCAATAAAATATGATTAGCAACTAACTATCCATCTAATTAGTGCATATGGACAAACGCAATTGCGAAAACAATTGTTAATCATTTTTTTCTGATTTTATTGTGTTCTATTTCGGCTTACCTTTCGATAAGTGGTACCATCCTCTTCCACAGTCCAGCCGGCCTCGTTGCATAGAGCTTTAAGGACCTCATTATTATCGCAGTGTTTGGGGAGCTTGTAATTACCGTACATTCTGAGACCGGAGTAGATCTTCGCAGCGATCGCCCTTCTTCTCCTTTCTCTTCTCTTGTTGTTCTCCCTCTCCTTCCACGTTGGCATTCTCGTCCCCGACGTCATATTATCTATCCACAGTACTATAAACACTGAAACAAAGAGTCAGAAAAGGCTATTCTATAAGAATATTATCCTGGTAAGTAAGGATGAAAGAGAATTTTTCTCGAGAAACAAACGGAATTTCGCGGGTTTTTTTTTCCCCCTGTTCTGGTTTCTATTGTAGTCAAAATAGTAGTAGTAGTTTAATGAGGGAGTAGGACGGGAAGGCGATCTAAATACATAGTATTAAATAAATTAACCTTAAAACGGGTGAAAAATAACAAGAATGCCACTGTTACGGGGTAAAGCACGTGTTTAGGCTTTTTATAAGGAGAGAGGGAGGGCGATGTGGGCCCGTGTTTAGGCTTTTTATAAAGAGAGAGGGAGGGCGATGTGGGCCTTGGCGTTTGGCGAACAGAGAAACGGCGGCGTTTTGTGTAAGCTTTTAGGGTAATTTGGTAACTTGACAATTTGCAGTTTACAATTCTGGTTTTGGCGTGTCATAATTTTGGCAGGACATGGTTGGAGAAGGCTGGCTATTATTTTGACCAAAGACAAATGTGTATAATACTGTACAAAAGCTAAAAGGGTTAAAATTATAACCAAAAAAAAAAAAAAAAAAAAGTAGTTGTAAAGCTTTGATTTAATAGGTGAATTTTTTTGGTACTTGGCTGATTTATAAGAAAAATTTTACTCTACATATGCGTATCATGTTATTTTTATATCAAATCAATAAAATTATATTATATTTAAAATTTATATTTTAAAATATAATATTTTTATTTTACAATTTATAATTTATTTTAATTAATAATTATTAAATAACTAATAAATTAATTATATATTTATAATCTTTTAATTGGTTAAAAATTTAAATAACTAAATCCTATTAACTTGGCATATCACGTCAACGATATGCCAGACGTATAATAAAATTACTCGATTTATATGGAGGTTTTTTTTTTATTTTTTTAATTTCCGATCTCAAGAATATATTTGTAGTTCTAAACTTTATATACAAAATAAAGAGAGAATTCAAAAAAAATCATGTGGATTTTTGTTAAAAAAAATGCCTGACATAGTTTGTTAAAAATAAAAAATAAAAAATTTATGTTAGGAAAGAAGAAACTTCTATCAACGACCTTATAGAATGATGATGTAACAGTCAGATTTCTTAATCATGTCCAATTTTTCAGCTACATCAGCAGTTATGATAGTTGTAGATAAAAATTCTTCCTTTGTTAACAGATGTAACATTAGTTTTTTAATTTGTAACAAACTAAATTGTGAACTTTTTTTGTAAGAGAGACAAATCACAGAAAATTTATTATAATTATCCTTAAAATAAATTAAAAATCCACCGCACTAGAAACGAATAATTATATCTTTTATTAGTGAATAATATTTCCTATTTTCAAACCAATAAGACTCTATTTTTTTTTAGACTGAATTTATCTGAACTGAACTAAATTTGTCTAAACTGAACTGAACTGAACTGAATACTGATTATTATAATAATAATTACAAATATAATAATAATTATAACATCATATAAAATTAATAATCATATATAATAGTGAAAACAAGATTAATAATTATAATAATAATTTTATTATTTTTATTAATAATAAATTAATAACAGCGTTGAACTGAACTGAATGGATCTGAATTAAACTAAAGTAAGCTGAAATTAAGTCCAAAATAACAGAACTTAAGTACCTTTAATTAGAAATAAATATGGTTAAGTTATTATCGTAATTGAAACTAAATTAAAATATGTATTTAATTAAGTTTTTTTATATTATAATTCGGTTCGATTTTGTATTTTAAGTAATTTTATATTCAATTTTTAGTTTTATTTCTCTATAATAAATTTGGATCTAATCAATATCCAAAAAATGAACTAATTTATATAAATAAAATATTTTTATTTTGAATTTATATTAAGAATTAAAGGATTTTTTTTGTAAAATTTAGCTTAAAATGTAATAATGAGTTTATTAATGATATTGGATCTTAGAAATTTAAGAATCTAAATTTCGTTACATTCTTAAATATTAAATTTTAAATTATGTATAATACAATTTTTGTTATTCAGTTGATAACTGAACCGAACTACAACTTTCAGTTCGGTAATATTTGATTTTTCTCGCATTCAATTTCAACTTTTATTAAAACGAACAAAATTTTAATTCAGTTAACTAATAATTTAGTTGGACTTTTGAAGAAAAAAAAGTAAAATTATAAAATGTATTGTACGTTTCTGATATGAGAAGATTTTTTTTAGTCTTTTAAATATTTATGGGTTTAAAATGGTTTTTGAGTCTTAGAAATTTATTTTGGCCAGGAGAAAATTTATGTGAGCAGGGGATATGAATATAATAGAATATTTAAATTCAATTGTATCTTTTATAATTCTAACTTTATTAATAATAATGAAATAGAAATGTTTTCTTCTTATATGGTTGCGTCATGTGATGTATGTTATGATAGCATTGGACATATTAGTTACGATATGATGCAATATTTGATTAAGTTGAATCATATTTTCTTGTTTGTCATTGACAAAAAATAATAAATGCAAAATGTGTGTTGAGATAAAAATGATAAGATCCTCATTTCATTCTATTGAAAGGAATACAGAAGCACTTGATCTAATACATGCAGATATCTGTGAGTTGAAATTCGTTCAATCAAGAGGGAAAATAAATATTTTACTACCTTCATTCACTAGTACAAAAAAAGGTTTTTGACGTCGATTTTTTTTTTTGCATTAGGCGACGGTTTTTGACCGACACCAAAAGGATTGACGCCAAAAACATGACGTCAGCTGTAACCGTAGCCTTTAGTGGACTTTTGGCGACGGTTATTTAATAAAAACCGTCGCCAAAAGTCATCAATAGGTACCGAATACCACACAATAGGCGTCAGTTTTGTTAGCTAAAACCAACGCCTATTGTCAACATTTGGCGTCGGTTTTAGCTACTAAAACCGACGCCAAATGTTTGGTATGCGATAGGATTTGTGTCTTTTGGCGACGGTTTTTGTTAAATAACCGTCGCCATTTTTTTTTTAACATACATATATATAATTTTAATTGAACCTAAAATTCACATTTATATTTAATAAAATTGTATACATCAATCAAACTAACTATATATTTAAATTTAATTTAGATTTACATAAATATAATTGAATAAATTGAACGA
>CAOJCR011709716.1:0-11444 GCA_948330485.1 Euphorbia neoarborescens | reverse complement strand
ATGGCGGTTTATTCATTTATTAAAATGTCATAATTAGAATGGTTAAAAGGCAAATAACGACAGTAAAATTTTACACTAAATTGTTACAATTACGACGGTCAAATTTCACATTAAAATGTCACAATTATGATGGTCAAATATGCAAATAACGACAGTAAATTCTCACACTAAAATGTCACAATTACGATGGTTAAAAACGCAAATAACAACGGTAAAATTCCACACTAAATGTCACAATTACGACGGTCAAATATGCAATTAACAAGCGTATATTTCCTCGTTAATATATCATAAAAACGGTGCAATTGGTCAATAACGACGGTAATTACTGTCCTAATTATTGAGTATTAATGACTATATATTACCTGTCGTTATTTGTTTCCAACGAGGGATCCTATATACCGTCGTTAATACTTTTAACCTCAAAGGCTTTAACGAGGGGCCGCGACGGTAAAAGACCCACGCTATTAGTTAATAACGACGGTATTTACATCATTAGCGATGGTATTTACCCTCGCTATAAAGCGGATCTCTTGTAGTGTAATCTATATCTCAATTCAGCTTCCCGCGTATCCCGTACTGCTCTTTCGGCTTCAAAAGCATCTCTTTCCCTTTGTAATCTTTCGATTTTAGCCCTCAAATTTGCCTCTTCCATAGTTGTGTGTAAATTCCTTCTTGCTCTTCGGTTCTTGTGTAAAGTATGCTCAATTTTAGGATCGAAGAACAAAGGATTAGTATAACGAATGTGCATACACCGAAATAAATCCATTAAAAGGAAATTAAAAGAAAAATTAAAATGAAAACTGAAAAATTAAACAAACAAATAAAATGCTCAAATTAGATAGTTGACCGTTGTTTCGATGTTATAGGAAAATTACTTACCCAATAACGGTGCTAAAAACTTGATAGGTGTTGGCGGTACCTGTAAAACTATAGCTCTGATCACTCAACTCTAGGGCAATGTACCCTGTCATTGTCAAGTAATAAATTCTGTTCTAAAAGTCCAAGTACCGATCCCATCGGAAAATAACCTACAAGTACCAAACTAATAGGGTTTTTGACGTGTTTGAGCGATAAAATAAAGTGAAATGATTAAAACTTAAAACTAAACCTAAATTGTTCCAAACTAAATTGGTACAATGATCTTTTTCCTATCTTGATTCTTATTGACTTCAATTAATCTCCTAAGGCTATTTACCTTACTTCTGAATATTAGGCGAGGATGGTACTTACGCCGAAATTGAATTAATCACAAAAAGACTCAACTGCAAACCCTAATTCAAGCGAATATGAAAACAATTATAGCATATCCACAGATCAGGGTTAAGTTCTAGTTCATTAAAACCTTTTTTCATAGGTGAACTAGTTCTAGAGGCTCAGAAACTACTGGCTCATAAGTTTCATAGAGTTGTCAGCTCCAATGATTTCCTAGGGTTTAATCTAGGTAAAGCAACGTATATGTGCCTGACTAATAAATACGGATCTCACGAGACTATAATTGTAATAACAAAATAAGTAATAGAATTCACAATAAAAAACCCTAAATAATAAATTATTAACTCTTACGGTAGTGATGGAATGATTTAATGACATATAATCACACAAGATTAGTGAAGAATCAAACTAATTAACAATCAAAGAAAATAAAAAAACCTATTCCATTCAACTTTAAACCAGATTCAAAGGTAGGCTTGTATGAAGATGAACGCTATAGAAAATTCAATCTGCAGAGAATAATCACAAACGGGAAAGTCAATGACAGTAAACACAATCCTTAGTTGAAAAACAAATCGGTGTACAAAACCTCTCGGGGAGTTATGTGCTCTCTCAAGAGTCCAAAGTTGTCAAAAGATAACCTAAAATAAGTCTAAACTATCTATTTATGTACTTTATAATGAAATAGGAGTATCCCAAAACAAATAAGACTCAATTCGGATTAAAATTCTAAAACTTAGTGTTTTAATCTGCTTATTAAAACCACTTGAAAAACTAATTCTGCCACTTATGATTTTTTTTAGATATAATTCCTTCTTCAAATGTCTAAATGCCATGACTAAAGATGTTTTCAAAAGCCAAGTAAAATATCTTCAGCTTTGTCTCTAATAGAAAACTCTTACGGACTCTATAGGCATCAAAATCGGGTTCGAAGTTGCTGCATATGTTACACACCCTTAACAGCTTCTAAAACATGTTGTGCAACATGATGAGTTGAGGAATAACACGCAGGCGTGTTGCATTCTGCCAAAAATTTGATTTTCATATGCTGTCCCATAACATGTCGAGGTGTAGAATAACAAGCCTTGTAGAGAACACGCGGTAAGTTTTGGGATAACACGGCGTGTTATCTGTATCAGCCATAACTTCCACATCCAATGTCAAAATTAGGTGATTCATGATCCGTTACAAAGATGGAAGAAGTATCTACAACTTTTTATCTAATAAGAATCTTCATGTTCGTCCTCTAAGTATGTTGATATTTGTTCGAAAGATCTTGAACATGTAAGCATCAATTGGAGTTGGACTTTTCATAGATTCTACACTTCATCTTCTTTCCTTCATAACTTTCTCATATGAAGTCCAATTCTGATGATCTGATATTCATTACAAAGTGCACGGAGAGATCTTGGAATTTTATTTTAAGTGAACTTCGCAAATAAGAATGTAGCATCCTTGAAATCTGCTACAAATTTGTTGGATGAACATTTAAGCATGAATTGGACTTCCTTCATATACCTCAACTCATGCCCATTCTGGGTCTCGTTCCCTGAATTATCAACTTAAAAAAACCGTCAAGATATAAAAGTCCTTATTGTTAACAACCTCAGACTAAAATAAAAACGAAAAACCTAAAAATAAACCGTCAAATTATCCATTATTAAACCATAACAATACCTAGAATATAAGGTACAATATGCCTTTATCAATACTTCCACTACCTTATGGATCATGTCATGTAGTAATGTCGTTATTGCCTTGTGAGTAGATGACATTTTAAAGAAATAAAGTTTCTTTTTGAAAATAAGGTTTTGGGGAAATCAAGTCTTTTTCGAATCGAATGAAAAGATGATAAAAAGAAAATGAGTTTTAAGAAATTCAAACCTAAATCTCTAACAACGATATTTGAAGTCGCCATCGGATTCCATGCTTTAAGGGAATCAATTAATGGTATTACTTATACCCTAAGTTCAAATCCAAAATGGTGATCTAGAGATTGGGTTCGGACAAGGTATTTATTCATCATTTTTCAAAAGATATTTAATAAAATCGACAACATTTGAAAGCAAAGTATTTTTATTTGAAAAACACCTAAATTGATTTTAGTTTGAATTTAATGTGAACGGGCACATAAAAGCGATAAAAATATAGACATCATTATAGACCATTCACATAAGCTATAATACGGGGTACATTTGTTTGAATTAGGAATGGGGGAACATTCACTATGTATACATTACAACATATATAAACAAGAGCTTCAAATTAAACACTTTGTACACATCACTCTTGAAATGGACATGTATTAAGATTGGGGAGAAATAATAGCTCCGATCATTTATTTATGGGGTCGCCTAATCTGACTCGATAAGTCGGATCAAAACAGTTTTGGGTCGAAAGATGGTCTTATAACGGCCCGAAAACATTTTATGTCAATTTCGAAGGGCATGGTGGTGATATTTATTCCAAAATTCATTTGCCTCAATTTTAGTTTCGGAACATGCAATTTAGTAAGTCAGATTTCCGAGTATTAATCCTCTATGTTGGATAGTGTTAGCAGCCCTAATACCGATATTAGCCAGGTCTCTAAACACAATGCGTAATAGCAGAAAAATAAGTCTAAGCCACACATGCAAATATAATTTTCAATACACATATATATTCAATAAAAATATTCACATAAGTATAAAATTGTAACAAATAATACGGTTCTAGATAAATATTGACCATAAATAAATAATGAATGAAGGAAATTATTTTTAATCAAACATTTTGAAATAAAGATTTATGTTTTTTTTGTGTAAAAAAATGATAAATGAGATAAATGATATTAAAAATATTTTTATGGTGAAATAGAAAATATAAAATAACTTATGTAATATTTAAAATTAAAATATCACAAAGTTAAAATTATTTGATGCATAAAAAATGTAAAAAAATTAAAATTAAATAAAAACAAGAAACAAGCTTAGAAAAATATTTTTCAGCTATAGCGATGAATGTAAATTTGGTCGCTAAATGTGGAAGAGGGGCTGCTGATCTAAGAGGATTTAGCGATGGAAAAATCCGTCGTTCTTTCGTCACTTTGGGCAGCAGTTCCTTTTCTTCTTTTTCTTCTTTTTTTTTTTCCTTTTGTTTTCTTTTTTTCCCTTTTTTAACTATCAAAAAATCAAATGGAAGTGCGAAAATATCTCGGGTACTCTGGATTTCAAATTTTAATGGTCTTTATGATGGTGAAAACATTTTTGGTCTGAGTTAAATTTTATTTTAGTTAGAGTCACTCTAGTTCATTCGGTGTCCATTTTAGTCTAGTCTCTTGTCCATTAGCTCGGGTTTGGTCTACAAACACTCCTAATAGCAAAGGTACGTCTCAAATAGTCTAAAGGGTAACAGAAATTAATCTTTGTCCATTTTTGCCAAAAATATTTCCACTTTTCCATTTAAAGTTCGGTTTCTATTTAGTTACATTTTTAACAATCAAAACTTGTAAAGTAACTTAAACATGCAAAAAGGAGATGTTCACATAGCAAATATGAAGAAAATAAGTAGTTTGGGGCTAAGGATTACCTTTCCGAAGTGTATTCCATGTGTTGAGAGTTTGAGAGTGAAGTTGCTCCAATAAACTCCTTTGAACACCGAATACCTGAAGAAAGCTTTCCCTTCCAAGATCGTGAAAAACCCGATTTTCCAAGTCCAAAACCAAGTATTAACATTTATTTTAGTGGGTTTAGAGGAGATATTTTGTGTCTTAGTTTTACAAAAGATGAATAAAGAATGAAGGAGATGAACTTTTTATATGTAAAATGGCACAAAGGTGAAGTAGAAATTCACGAAGAAGAAGATGAACTTAATGAGAGAAGAGAAAGCTTTTTCCTTGATTTTGCTCCCTCAAAACCGTCCTCCTCCTCAAAAGAGACCCAAAATATCTTTTAAAAGACATCATTCCTTAAAACATGCATAACCAAGTAATAAAACCCTTTTTTTATGTTTTTATGTCAAGTTGTCTTATTTTAATGCTTAAAATCTTATTTGGTCAAATTTTGATTTTTTTTTTATTTAAAAAAAGATGACAGAAAAATATGATTTTTAATAATAACATGAATTTCTTATTTTTTGTTTTGGTTTTAAAAAGATGACGCAAAAGAAAAGGCATTTTAAAAAAAATACATAAATACATTATTTTGTTTCCATTGCAAAAATAAAAACCCTACTTGTTAGTCTTGGAAAACTTAGGCTTATATGGGCTTAAGGCACAATTGGGCTTTAAGCCCACATGCCCAAGAAAGGGTTAACCCAACGAAGTTACTCAAGACACACTTGATTCAGATCTTTATAGTGCAGGTATCGGAGTCCTAGACCTTTCTTTTAATCAACATAAGTGAACATCAAGATGAGAAAAAGTATCGGTGAATGTCGATTTCATTATTACCTTGGGAAAAATCTCGTGCTCACAGTTGCCTCTCATTTGACTGGATTCATTAGTTGAATACATGAACACGATAGTGAGTGTGGGGAATACCTACCTAAAAGTCGAGCCGTCGAGGCTTGATTCACTGGGGAGTCCCTTTAAAGACTCAGAATTGCTTTGGAGCAAATTGTCCTAACCTCGAATTAGTTTGACATGGATCATCTTGAATCCAGAGGTGTCCATGCATATGGATTATTCAAATTCTTGGCCTCATGAACGTGAGATATTCTTGAAGGTTTGGTGGTTCGTTGGAAAATAAGTCTCAGTAAAAATTATGCCCCTAGACTAGTCTTTCGAATAAGTATGAGTGCAGTGACACAGTATAATGCAATGCTTTCATCATTTAATCGATTGTTTTTGAAACAAAATTTTTTATTTGATTAATGATAAAATTATGATGGGAAATACGTGAAATGATATGTTGAATATAACTCAGGATCTGACACCCGCGGTGATTGGAGACACCTGGGATTCTATATATCACTAGATAGACTGACCTACAAACGCGTAATATTTTTTCACCTTCTGAAAATGGAGGAGTCTTGTCCCACTAGGGGTTTAAGTTTTTGTCAAACTTTGATGAGGTTTGACTCTTGTGGGGAGAGGATGGTACGCGGGATGGCTGGATATCCTATGGTAGAGTGAGAAATACCAAGTGTGCAATGTCCTTGGTATACTTGGTCACACAGTGAAAGAGACCTGACCTCCTGGATTCAAAAACTTTAGTTGTTTTTAGAATCAAGAGATAGAGGCGGGTTGCCCAGACAACTCAAGGATCCGAAGAAAATATGATGGATTTCCTAGTCCTAGGGGAACTAAAATAATAAATAAACAAACATCATGAAAATCTCGATGCCTATGGACTCTATAAAGGTATGCCCAGCCACGATGGGTCCGTAGCAGGAAAGTTAGACTAATTGAGATTTGCTTTAACCAACTCATTGGCTAAAAGCAAGAATAGTAGATTGCCTAACTTCTAAGGAGTTAGGATAAACAACCAGATTTATCAGACAGGGTCCAGTCTCTGGGGACTCAATAGTGGTACGCCTAGCCACGATGGGTCCATAGTAGGAAATTGAGCAAATTTGATTACTTTAGCTTACTAACAGGCTAATAGCAGAAAGGGCAGATTGCCTGTCTCCTAAGGAGTTATGACAACAAATAACTAGATTTTTCAAATAAGATCCGGTCTTTGGGGACTCAGTAGAGGTACGCCCGACCACAATGGGTTTGTGGCAGGAAAGCTTTGAGAAAATTTGATTTCTTTAGCCAACTAATAGACAGAAAGTGAAAAGGGCAGATTTCCTAGCTCCTAAAGAGCTGTGACAATAAATAACCAGATTTAATAGATAGGGTCTGGTCTTTGGGGACTCAATAGAGGTACACTCGGCCACAAAGGGTCCATGTCAGGAAATTTTTCGTAATTGAGGATGCTTTAGCTAACTCATGGGCTAAAAGTGGAAATAGTGGGTTGTCTAACTTCTAAGGAATTATGACAACAAACAACCAAATTTATCAGACATTGTCTGGTCTCTGGGGACTCAATGGAGGTACGATGGGCCACACCAGGTCCATAGCAGGAAGGCTTTAGGTGATATGGAAGAAGGATGTTTTTATCACTAAATCGATAATTTTGGAAACAAAAATTTTTGCCCCTTTGATCGATGATAAAAATTAGATACAAATATGCATATGATAACGTGAGATTTATATGCATGTGTGCTTGAATGCATGTATTTGTATGAAGATTATTTAACTCTTGTTTGTGTTGATCTTCAATATGAAGGTAAATGACATACCTTCAGGTTTGTGATAGGAGAAAGATTTTAGAGGCCATGTAGATTACATGCCCCTAGGTCTAGGATATAAAGAAAGGATTTTAGAGGTCATGTAGATGACATGCCCCTAGGTTTAGGATTGAAGAAAGGGTTTTAGAGGTCACGTATATGACATGCCTCTAGGTTTAGGATTGAGGAAGGATTTTAGAGGTCATGTAGATGACATGCCCCTAGGTTTGGGGATAGAAGAAGGGATTTTAGAGGTCATGTAGATGACATACCCTTAGGTTTGGGATAGAAGAAGGGATTCTAGAGGTCATGTAGATGATATGCCCCTAGGAATGTACGAGCATCGTAAGATTTGACTTGAAACAAATATATTTTAAAACCTTTAATACAAGCTCAAACGCACAATTGTTAAATAGATGATTCTTATTCATTCATCATGGCGTTCATGTAATATTTCAAGTGCACAATGTCACATTTTTAAGTTTAATCTAAACTTTAAACAAGGAAAATGGGATATATCTCTTAACTCATCCCCTATCATCAGACATCCTTTCTAGTTTTCCATCTGGCATCTCTCACCTTACTTTATTTTGTTATTGCTATATGTTTTTTTTATCATTGGTATGAGATTTCTCCGACTTTGACACCCCTTTCTTGGAGAATTGGTTCTGGATGACCGTAGATAGCATCTTTTGAACTTATTTACTAGTGTTGACACTCCGCCAAGGCATTTTTTTGAGATCATTTTAATTACCATAATGGCTTGATAGGGTGGAAAAGGGTGGTACTGCTTCGATTCTAGTCGGAGTGCTATGGCATGAGTGTTCTCAACCTTTCGTAATAGCTTCCATAGTCGAGAGAATTTATGTTAAGGTAGTAAATCAAGTGTGCATGCTCATCTTCCTTGGATCACCATTACACCCTACTGATGATCTTCGACTATTAGGTAAATGGGTTTGAGGGTTCTCCCAGTTTGGGATATTGAAGGGTAGATGTGTTTGTGGGATAAGTTTTGATTTTACCAAGGGGATTTGGTATATGGGATAAGGGTTTTGATTTAATCATTGGTTTTTTCTTTTTTTTTTATCTTGATGGCCTTGGTCTTTAATAAGGACCCGAGAATTTCGAAATGTTCATTGTCCAGGATATAGGGGCAAACTGTGTCATAAGAAGTTATTCATGAACTGATCCAGTACCTTTGCATGATGCTCGTGAGTGTCGTACCTCCCGAGTATGCAATCGATGTGTTCCTTGGCTATTATAGCCATTTGAAATGTTGCCCCTGCCTATCTCATCTTGGAGTAGGGTGCCACCATTTCAGCTTTTTCATTGAGCGTGGAGATTTATTTTGACCCTGCACTCCACAACTCCTGTGTGCTATCTTGGAGGTTTGGAGGAATCTCTTCCCTTTTATGATTATTATATTTTTATTTCTCTCTCTTCCTTAGGGCTTAAGTCAAGCGATAGATGTATCATTTTGACTCACTCCAAGTTTTGAGGTTAATCTCATACAATGTTGCATTATGAATATTGCTATATTGGATGAATTGTTAAATGAATGACAGAACCATCTGGGAACAATAAATGCAAGTAAACAAAAGATAGAAAATTTGCATTAATGGCTTCAAAAGACATATAGTTTCAAATCTAAGACTTAAAGAAAAATCTCACAAAAAAGGAGAAACAAGTTCATTATTGAAATCGGCACCTTTCACCACACCTTCTATGTCGAAGTGCTTGACCAAGCAAAAGCTGGCTCCTCAATCTTTCCCTACCTTATCAATCATTGAATAGCATTGCGGAGAGTGATACTGTAACACCCTGAATTTTAACCGTATGATTTATGAACTTACATTACTCTAGTACTCAATTATTTAATTGAATGCAATGATATTCGTATTCTATTTCCTAATTTTTGTTATTATTTGTATAATTTCGATCTTATGCTAGTATATATATATGTATATTAAATTTATTTTAAACTAAATTTTATATATGTGCTATTTTTAATGTTCTTGTGAAATAATATGTTTTGTGACATGGTAGGATATGTATTAGTGTAGGTACATGGTAGAAATTCTTTGTTATATATATTTCCTTGTATGAAAAGTTACCTTATCAACATTTCCTAAACCAATGCATGACCACCTTAATTACATTATCTTTTCCTTAATCATTTAAATTCTTTCCTTAACTTTATAAAATCATTTTATTCTATGTCATATTTTCGGCCATGCATAAGAAATAAGACTAATTGTATCTATTTGACTTTTCTAAACTGTACTTTTGTACCACCTTTACATGTGCATTAGAATAAAGTGTTGCATGGCATAAAATTTTATTCTTAGAATCAATAGGTAGTGTGGTTATATGATTGAAGAAGTGGAATATATTTTTTTGTTTGAATTGGTTACCTTAAATAAAAAGGTTCCTTACCATATTTCATAAGTATCCTATGCAAAGTAACCTAAATTCAGCCCAAATCCCTAATATTACTCGCCCAAATTCACTCTCTTTTCCTAATTTCTGAATTGTTTATTTAATTCAAATTTTACTTCCTTTCTTCCTCACTTTTAAACTAATTAAAAGAATACTTTCCCCTCTTCTCTTGTATTTTCGAAAAAAATAGCAAAATAGTAAGAGAGGAGTGATTCTTTGGGCTGTGTTCTTGAGTTTTGGCTACCATTCATCCTTTAGTTTTGGGAGTTTTCTCTTCTCTATCTAGTTCGGGTTCTTCTTGTATTCTTTAAGAATCCATTCTCTTCATCATTAAGGTAACAGACTCTTTCCTATATCATTCTTTGTTTCGGCCTAGCTATCTTCAAGTGTGTATATTATATTATTCATTGCATCTCTTTAGAGTAACTCTCGGCCTTAGTAAGGCTGTTGTCCAATTTATTCCTCGGAGCATTACTTTGGGCGTTTCTCTTTCTCTTATTCTCGGATTTTTTTTCTCTTTGCTATTTTTGGATTTTAGTTCTCGAGGTAACTGAACTCACCTTACTTTTATGTTCAGAAATTAGATTGTGAAATGCATGATTGGTATGGTATGTATAATCGGTATTCTTTTTGCAATCTACTTAATATTTGGTGTTATTCTATGAAAATGATATTCCTATTGTTTTATTTGAGTTTTTTTCAAAAATTCTAGATTGGATGCCTTCCAGTTTATAATTGATTTCTCTTGGTGTATGGCTCGAAATTAAGTGTTTCCAAATTTGGTATATTCTTAAGATATAGGGCTACAACTCTTTAGTTATAAGTTTTGTTAAATTCAGTGGTCTGCCTTTTCAAAAGTTCTGCTCAAATTGAGTTTCAAATTCTATTTCTGGAAATTGACAGATTGGACATTCTTCTGTATTTTTAAGTTTTCTCCCATTGTGTAACTTGGATTCAAGTGATTCTAAATCGTGTTGATTTTTAAGACATAGAGCTACAAATCTTCAGTAAAAAGCTTTGTCGAATTTTAAAGGTTTCGTTCTCAAAATCTCAGTTGAAGTGGAGTTACAAATTGCTGTTTCTAATATTAACATACTGATCGCACTTCAGTATTTTTGAGTTTGCTTCCGTTGTATAACTCGGATTTGGGTGATTCTAAATCATGTGAATTCAAAAGACATAGGGTTACAATTCTTCTTTAAAGAGTGTTGTCAAATTCGGAGTCTTTCGTGTTCAAAAGTGTAGTGTAAGCCGAGTTTGGAATTCTGTTTTCTGTTAGAAAATTTTGTGCCCTAAGTGTATTTAAAAATTCATAACTTTTTCTATATAAATCCAAATTGGGTAATTTCAGTTTCCTGACAAACTTAACATGTAAAAGAATGTCTCTATGATTTTTATTTGATTTTTGGGTTAGTAGTTATATTTTTAAAATGGATTTTAAAATGGACAAACAAGCTGTCCAGTTTTCCTTTAAGTGTAGAAATAATATTTTCGGCCCAAAGATAATTTTAATTGTAAAAGAACAAATTTTGTGC
>CAOJCR011708795.1:0-10032 GCA_948330485.1 Euphorbia neoarborescens | reverse complement strand
GTGTCTCGCAAGAAAATACAACAGTTGTTATAGCAGAAACGAAACGAAGAAGGCAATCGATTGATTTGGAGGAGGATGTAGTTATGGACTCTGTTGAAAACCAAAATGATGGAAGTGTATCGGCCGGCCTCTCTGTGAAGGCCCGCCGACAGCCATGAATTGTTTAAGTTGGAACTGTAGAGGCCTGGCCAACCTCAATACAGTTTGAGAGCTCCAGGAATTGGAGCACCGATTTAGGCCCTCCATTATCTTCCTAATGGAGACAATGGTAGGAAGAGAGGGGGTGGAGTTAGTAAAGCAGAAGTTACGTTTTGAAGGTTCTTTTTCAGTGGATTGTATTAACAGAGGTGGAGGAGTAGCTTTATTGTGGAGAGAAGAGAGCTTACTTATGATTCACAAATATGGTAATAATTTTATTGATATAGCTTTAGAATTAGCATACGGTTCCTCCTCTGTCTCATGTCCCTCTTTCAATACCCCAAATCAAGAAGATAACCGAGTGATTTTGGTCCTCGTATTATGTTAAGCACAAGAAGGTGAAATGGGGGTGGAGCATTTTTCAAAAGCTTTTAAAGATATGGTTGCTTCTTGTCATGATCAAGATCCATAAAAAAGGCCCTCTACGGATGAACTGATAAAGCTTCCATTTTTCAAGAACTACAAGCAAGAAGGTGTTTTAATTGTGCAGGATATGCTGCAGGGCAACCAATATGAAAGCGGGAAAACTTTGAATGTAAAAGATGAATGCAATTTGAATGTAGAAGATGAAGGCAATGTGGAAGAAGAAAGTGAAATAAGAAGAATGAGTGGGTGGATTTTTTATGAAGAAGGGTTTAAGCTTAAGCCAGTATACCCAACAGAAGAATTAACTGCGTTGAAGAAGAGTTTGGATGAGCAAATGGACCTGTTGCTAAAGTTGATTCCCATATTTCTGCCAAGTGAAATAATGAAAGAAGATTTTAGGGAAGTGATTCGAAGGATCAAGAATAAACATGACTCTGTTTTTTCTTTTTTTTTCCCGATCAATATGGCAATTAGCTCTGTTACTGACTGACTGATAAGTCATACATACTCTATTAATATCAATCATATCATATCTTTTTTGGCATTAAGCTCCTCCTTGTTGCGTTACAAAATTTGCTGAATATTAATTTCTATATATTATATATAACTACATCAATTATTCAAAATCAATCAAAATTTTATAATTTGTCTACTTTAGCCTGCAACTTCTAACTCATAGGACTCCTCTAACATATAGACGTATAATTCAGTTCTAAATTTAGAGTATGTATATATGACTTATCAGTAAGTAGTTTTAATGAATCTGTAGAGGAGAAAGAGATACAAAGGAACAAAATTCAAAAGCACAAATTCAAGAAATGTTGAAACTATAGAATCAATACAGGGTAAACAGATTAATTATATAAAAAGCCAGCAATTAATAAGGGATAAACCAGAAAACAGGGATCCTACAACTCAATGAAAAACATTGAAAGTATAGAATCAAAATAAATATATTTTTATTTAATCAAAACAAATATTGAAACTATATATGACATATAATGAAAGAAGTGTGAAACTTACAAAATTATGAAACTTAATGATCGAAACAAGCAAATGAGGCAACCAATTGACATCAATAAACACCATAAGAGATATGGATTGTACGGGTCTCAGAAAATAATAAGTTCATATGGTTAAGAAGCTCCACAAGTGTTATAGAAATCCAAATTTATAGAAATTAATAATATAACAAAAAAAATTAATAATTAATTTTACCTATTGAATAACCGGTAGATAATGTTATTAATAATTAATAATAATAATAATAAAAATTAAACAGCATATGATAATTTAGTTTGAAGAGAGCCCAATGCAAAATAATAATATAACAATAGGACTTTCATGTTTAATATGTTTTGATTCATTCACAAAAAATATAACAAGAGAACCTGAGATATGCATTAATTAGCAGACCAATATAAATGCATTATCTGAGGACTACTCAAGCAAAAGAAAATATCTGTCACTCTACGAACATTTCAGAAGAGATGCATCTAAGAACAAAAATACCATAATATTAAGGTAAGAACATTTGTTTATTCGCTTTAAATTCATCATTTGATACATCTATGAAGGATGAATCTTTCTACAAAACCATGGAGCCAGTGTTGGAGCTTAATTTCATCAATAATCACCACGTTTATAATTATATTATATGAAGATTAACTTTAATTTGATCACCTGGTCATTAACTCGTTTATCATTACTACTAAAAATTTTACCAACGAGATAAATTATATTATTTATCATGTTAAATTGCCTCAACCAAATCAAAGCATTGTTAACTCAAAGATAAAACTCAACTTTTTCTCATACAACACTAAGGTTTCATCAGCGTGTTGTAAGTGTAGTTCAGTGCCCCTGATAGTACTAAGCCTCAAATTGGAAGAATTTTTTTTTTTTTTTGCAAAAGAGAAGCAAATATTTGGAAAAAAAGGTGGACCAGTATATTACAGAAGTAGGATAAGAAGAACAAACTAACCATAGTATACCGGATGATCAGGGAGATGTCTAACTGCTGTTATCTGAATGCTTTCTGGTAAAAGACAATTATAGAAGGAACTTAAAACTTGACATAAATAGGATGGGACTGGTATCTGCTTGTTCTTGATCTTATAGATATTCTACAATCGCTTCTCATGTAGCATAAATAAGAAACTCACCTACTTAAGCTAGCCGATTCACCCATCCAGGAATGGTCTTCCCTGTTGGTGGTTCAAAATCAGACTCAAATATATTATGATTCCTTGGTACACTCCAAGGCCTGTCAACATAATTTTTACAAATCAGTTACCGCACCCTAAGCAACCAAACAGAGCACATTGCATATAGCTTCTCCAGATAACCATCAAGAAATTAAATTAACAATCTAGGATTGTGTCTTTCTCGATTAAACGCAATAGCAACTAACAGGACAATGATCAATCAAGAAAAAATAAAATGACAAAATTGCAAATGAAATTGAAATGACGAACTGCTAATGGTAAAAAGATCAACCCAAAATAATACAACCAACTGTATAATCCAAATTACAATTGTTCTCATTTCATTAATCAAGTGAACATTATATAATATTAGAACAATTTAACCTCACAAATGAATTTTTTGAGTGTGGCAATCTTATTTCCGAATATGAATTGGCCAATTAGAGAAGTAGTTGTTGTCTCTGCATATCCCATGAATGAATCTTTTTTCTACTTTGAATATCGCATTTCGATTCGAATTGTGAAAAACCCTTATGAGAGAAATGCAAGCTTTTGCCAAAAGACTATCTTTTTTAGCTCATCTAAGAAGAGATTTACAGTTGAACCAGATGAAGAAAACCATGTTAGGCATCATCTGCTTAGTGAAGAAAGTTATCATAATTTGTTTAGACCACGAATCTTCACCTAGTACTAGCTTTCTAATTGGAACTCGAAGAAATCGTTTTACAACACGTGTAACCTGTGCATGGTAAAATACAAGTAAAAATTTCATATTCATGCAGAAATTAATGAATTTTGGTTCATTTCATTCCTTTACCTTTGGGCATTTATTTTTGGTGTTTTGATTTGATTTTTAGGGTGGTGGATATGTAAGAATATGTGTTTAAAAGAGAGAAAAATAAAGTGTAAAGATGTAGAAAAAGAAGTGAAAACGTGTGAGTTAAAAGGAAACATAAAGAGAGGGATTGGTGGGACAGAAGAGTAAATGGAGAGGGTGAGTTTCCTTTGAAACCTACCGGTTACCGATGAGAACTGCTAGAGATCCGACTATCCAATCGCCGTGAAATTTTGACACAACTTTCCTGACATTTGTGTCTTCAATCTGAAAGGTGGAGATTGTCGTTTGTGTTCCGGAATGTATTCTTTTCAGCTTGGACAGCCTGTCTATGTTTTGGATCTTCTTGGTTTTCTTTTGATCTCCTTCTTCTTGGTTTTCCTTATTTCCATACTCTTGATGGTATATTCCTAGAGTATGATGTTTTGAGATGTTGTACCCTTAGTTGGCTAAGGAAGAATTGTTGTAATACTCATTATTGATTGATAGTGGAAGATTTAAGAGGCCTGAGGGTCCCGTGATTTTACTTCTTTATTGAGAAGGTTTCCACGTAAAAATTGTGTTCTTGTGATTGTGTACTTGCTGGTGATTGTTGCTGGTTGCTGTTTCTATATTATTTAGTTTCTTCACAGATTCACACGAGTTGAGAAAAGTACACAACGACATTTTATTCCGCACTTGTTTCGTTGTATTTGGGTTCGGTGCCTGTTTTTTCCATCACTTACAACTCAATGAAAAATATTGAAAGTATAGAATCAAAATAAATATATTTTTATTTAATCAAAACAAATATTGAAAGTATGACATATAGTGAAAGGAGAGTGAAACTTACAAAAATATGAAACTTAATGATCGAAACAAGCAAATGAGGCAACCAATTGACATCAATAAATACGCAACGACATAACACCATAAGAGATATGGATTGTACGGGGTCTTTAAACATAATAAGTTCATATGGTTAAGAATCTCGATAAGTGTTACAGAAATCCATATTTATAGAAATTAATCCAAGATTGAATATATTTTTTAATCAGAAATACATGCGGATAAACGGAGCTCAATCCCAACAACAAAAATAAAGGAGAAAAGGATAAATGGCTAATTAAATGGAGTTCCACAAGCAACTTCCATCACGGACAAGATGTTTTCTTCCGTTCTCTTCAACTCATCTTACTCTCTTGTCTTCCTATATTGAAACCAGGCTGCCTGTATCGAGCAAGCAGCCCATGTTCTCCACATTGGCGCATGAAACCTGAAGTGATACAATAGACGAGCAAGCGTTAATTTTCCTTAAAAAGAGACATTTGTGAGTCCCGTTGCAATTTTCTTTCAAAAGAAAACACCAAAATTATCTAGTAGAAATCATTCGGCTCTGTTGAATTTCAGGTCGGAAGCCTTCTCATTACACCAGAAACGGGCCAATGATAAAAAAATCATTGCTTTGCTATGAGGTCCATCATTTTTCGACCATCCAGATTCGTTTAGGGCTTCAATTTGACAATTTTGTGATCTTAGGACTAAATTACAAAATTTGAAAAGTTTTGTTTTAAGTCATTTGTTTTTTGCAATTTTTACCCTAGTTAGAATAATATATAAACTGATGTATTCAACCGTCAATTTCAGTTCAATAAGAATTTTGAATTCCATTTTTTTCTAATTCCTGTGTTTTTTATGAAAAGTCTAGGTTTTGAAGGTTACTTAATCCGGTATCGTGCGAGATTAATAGATCATTCAATATCCCGCTTCATCATTTAGTATCAGAGCCAACCCTAACGACGACAATGCCACCTAGGAGAGAAAGGAGGCTGGATGATGTTGTTGGGAAAGATGATCTCGAACAGCGATTAGAGCAAAGACTCAATACTGTGATCGAACAACAGTTGTAGGCGGCTGTAGATCAGTTGACAGAGAGGATTGCTGGTTTTCTTACGTCTCAAGACAGAGTAAATGCTAACCCTAAAAGATATCACCAACGTGATGAAGAGGAGAATCCGTTTGCAGATGAATCTGGTGATGAGGAGGCAGTCCCCAACCAGAGGAGACGGCATCCGAAATTCACTGATGACCGAAGATGGGATGCCAGAATGAGAACTGAGATTCCAGAATTCTAAGGGACTCTTCAACCCCAGGAATTTTTGTATTAGCTTACTGTAGTGGAAGAAGTTATGGAATTTAAGGGAGTTCTAGAAGCAAAGCGTATGGCCTTAGTGGTGACTTGATTGAGGGGTTGAGCCGTAGCGTGGTGGCAGCAGATTCGAATAATGATGGGAAAGCCAAAAATTGCGACCTGGGAAAAGATGAAGAAACAGTTGAGGGCGCAATTTCTACCCTTCAATTATCAAAGGCTTTTGTTTCAGCGACTATAGAATTTGAAACAAGGTAACAAATCAGTTGATGAATATACCACTGAATTTTATCAACTGAATGCTTGTAATGAATTGCATGATACAGAAGATCAGTTAGTGTCCCGATATATTAAAGGGTTGAAGGAGAATATATGGGAGCATGTGAACAATTTTGAACCCCCCTATGTTTCAGCAGCCTATCAACGAGTTGTGAGGTTTGAGAAAAGGCAAAAACCTGTTAGTTATGGAGGAGGTAGTGGCAGTGGCTTTAATCGCTCTTTTATTCGAGGTGTCCCCTTAAAACCAACAATAACAACCCCTGCAGTCTCTACAACCCGTAATCCAGCAATCGGAGGAAGTGGACTTAAGTGTTTTGCTTATGGAGAAGCAGGGCACAAGCGATCTGATTGTAAAAATATGGGAAAAAGAGTGATGATGACAAAAGCAAAAGTTGAGAGTAAAGAAGAATATGACGAAGAAGGGTACAAAGAAGATGAAATAGAGGAGATTCAGTGTGATGGTGATACTAGAACTGTGTTAGTGGTGAGACAATCTTGTTTAACCCCTCGTGCAGTTGAAGATAAGTGGTTGTGGAATAATATCTTCCAATCCACCTGCACCATTAAAGATAAGGTCTACAAGTTCATGATCGATGCTGGTAGTTATGAAAACATTATTTCTACTGAAGCCGTTTATAAGTTGGAGCTTCCGATAAAAAAACATCCTAAACCATATAAGTTGACATGGTTAAAGCAGGGGGGAGAAGTAATTGTGTCCAAGAAGATGCTGGTTCCCTTTTCTGTTGGTTCTCGATACAAAGATGAGATCTGATGTTATATGGTTGATATGGACACATGTCACCTATTGTTAGGACGTCTTTGATAGAGAATTCCAGCACAATGGCAAAACAAATACATACAGTTTTGTATTTGAGGGTGTGAAAATTGTATCCGAAAAAGGAAAAAGCTCCTACTGGAGCTAGTTTACTGATGTTGGCTCAATTTGAGGAGGAGATAAAAGGTGGAGAAGTAGTGTATGCTTTGATTGGGAGAGCAGCTGAAGAGGGGTCTGAATTTCCTCCAGAGGTGCAACCTATTTTAGAAGAGTTTAGTGATTTTTTTCTAGCAAAGTTGCCCGAAGGTCTTCCCCCTATACGAGACATTCATCACCAGATTGATCTTGAACCAGGAGCAGTTCTACCCAACCGTCCCCATTACAGGATGAGCCCGTCTGAACACGAGGAGCTAAGGAGGCAAGTAGAGGATATGTTGAGTAAGGGGTACATTTGAAAGAGCATGAGTCCCTATACTGTTCCCGCCCTTTTGATTCTGAAGAAAGATGACACTTGGAGAATGTGTGTTGACAGCAAAGCTATAAATAAGATCACAACCAGGTATCGCTTTCCTATTCCTTATTTAGATGATTTACTAGACCAGTTGAGTGGTGCCACTGTATTTGCTAAACTGGATTTGAAAAGCGGGTACCATCAGATTCGTAATAGGCCTAGAGATGAGTGGAAAACGGCCTTTAAGACTAGGGAGGGTCTTTATCAATGGCTAGTGATACTGTTTGGTTTGTCAAATGCCCCTAGTACCTTTATGCGAATCATGAATCAGATTTTGAGACCTTTTATTGGTCGTTGTGTGGTCGTTTACTTTGATGATATCTTGATTTATAGTCCTAACCCTGCTAAACATTTATGTAATCTAAGAGAAGTCCTGATGGTTCTAAGAAAAGAGAAGTTGTTTGCTGCTGTTAAGAAGTGTGTTTTCATGTCTGAAAGTGTGCTGTTTTTGGGATATGTGGTGTCTCGAAAAGGTCTGCAGGTTTATGAATGAAAGATTGTAGCAGTCAGAGAATGGCCTAGACCTAACACCATTATTAAAGTGAGAAGTTTTCATGGTCTAGCGTCCTTCTACATGAGGTTTATACCTCATTTCAGCATTATTATGACTCCGATTACTAACTGTATGAAACAGACCAGCAAGTTTGAGTGGATAGAGGCAACAGAAAATGCATTTTAGGAGGTTAAGTTGCGCCTGACATCAGCTCCTATTCTGGTATTACTGGACGTTCAGCAGCCCTTTGAACTCCATTCAGATGCTTCAAAGATTGGGATCGGGGCTATTTTGAGTCAAAAGGGTAGACCCGTAGCTTATTTTAGTGAGAAGCTATCCGGTGCCAAGCTAAGGTACAACACATATGATGTGGAGTTTTATGTTATGGTACAAGCAATCAAGAACTGGAGACATTATTTATTTTAGAGAGAGTTTGTGCTAAGCATATGCACAGCTAGGAGATAGTCTCAGCAAGGCATGCGAGCTGGGTTGCTTACCTGTAACAATTCACCTTTGTAGTAAAGCATAAGTCAGGAGTTACTAACAAAGTAGCTGATGCTCTTAGTCAGAAAAAGGCTCTATTGACACGTTTGTCTGTCCGTGTTCCAGGTTTTGATTCCTTTTCTACTTTGTTTCGAACTAATCCTTATTTTTTTGTGGTGATGGATTAGTTGGAAGCAGGAGAGCAGACTGATTATCACTTGTAGAATGGCTTTCTTTTTAAAGGAAGCCAGCTTTGTGTACCTGATTGTAGTTGGCGGCTTCAAATTATACAAGAGTTGTATAATGAGGGGCATGCGGGGCGGGATAGAACCTTACAGCTGATTCGGTCTAGTTACTTTTGGCCATCAATGAGCAGAGAATAGAGAAGTTTGTGCAGAGGTGTTGAGTTTGTCAAGTATCCAAGGGGACAACCACAAATGTGAGATTGTATTTACCCTTTCCAATTCCTTCTCAACCATGGGTTGATATCAGCATGGATTTCGTGTTGGGTTTACCTCGCACTCAACGAGGTAATGATTCCATGTTTGTTGTTGTTGACAGGTTCTCTAAGATGGTTCATTTCATTCCGTGCAAGAAGACCACAGATGCAGTCAAAGTGGCAAAATTATTCTTCAGAGAGTGTACAAACTCTATGGGTTAGCGAAATCCATAGTGTCAGATAGAGACACCCGCTTTCTTAGTCATTTCTGGAGAAGTCTGTAGAGGATAGTGAATACAAAGCTAAATTTTAGCAGTGCTTATCATCCGTAAACAGATGGGCAGACGGAGATGGTGAACAGGTCCCTGGGTAATCTGTTAAGGAGTCTGGTCGGGGATAATATGAAGAGTTGGGATTCCAAGTTGTGCCTTGCAAAATTTGTCCACAACCATGCTGTTAACCACAGTATTGGGTTCAGTGCTTTTGAGGTTGTTTATTCTGTAGTTCCCAAAGGCCCACTAGATCTGATGCCTGTACCTTATAAGTCCAGGTTTCATGGCAAGGCAGAGGATTTTATGGGAAGCATGCAGGCTGTCCATGAGGTGGTTCACAGTAACCTTCAGTCTGCTAATGCCAAGTACGAGTAGCAAGCAGACAGGAAGAGGTGCCATGTGGAGTTCGAGGAAGGCGATTTTGTTTGGGCTGTCCTAACAAAGGATAGGTTCTCCATCGGTGAGTATAATAAAATGTCGGCACGTAAGATTGGTCCAATGGAGGTGTTGGAGAAAATCAGTCTGATTGCTTACAGGTTGAAGTTGCCTAGCAGAGCCCGCACCCATGATGTCTTCAATGTGAAGCACTTGATTCCTTATGTTGGTGGTTCGTTAGAGGATGACAATTCGAGGGCGAATTCTTCTCAACCGATAGAGAATGATTCAGAAGACGAGCAAGTATTAATTTTCCTTGAAAAGAGGCTTTTGTGAGTCCCGTTGCAATTTTCTTCCCAAAAAAAAACACCAAAATTGTCTAGTAGAAATCATTCAGCTCTGTTGAATTTAAGATCAGAAGCCTTCTCATTACACTAGAAACGGGCCAACAGTCAAAAAACATCGCTTTGTTATAAGGTCCATCGTTTTTTGGCCATCCGGAGTCGTTTAGGGCTTCAATTTGACAATTTTGTGATTTTAGGACTAAATTGTAAAATTTGAAAAGTTTTGTTTTAAGTCATTTATTTTTGTATACCCTAGTTAGAATAATATATAAACTGATGTATTCAGCCATCATTTTCAGTTTTTTATCAATAAGAATTTCGAATTCT
>CAOJCR011708438.1:0-10024 GCA_948330485.1 Euphorbia neoarborescens | reverse complement strand
TTCGTTTACTTAGAAAGGATTGATGTAAGTTGTGTGTGGTGGTTATCCGAAGTGATTGTGTTGTTTTGATTTTCCTGATTCAGTTAATTCTGGAACTAAAACTTGGTTGAATTACTTTAGACAGAATTGTAACTTTTATTGTGACCTCCTACTTGAGGACAAGTAGGATTTAGGGGTGGGGATGTGTCAACACTAATAATTTGTATATTTTAGACCGATTTTCATGAGATTAATCGATCTTGATTAACATATTTCTACAAATTACTGTGTTTGCATATTTTGGCTTGTGGGTTAGGAGTTGGCGATTTCAGACAAAAACCGAGATCAATTGCTGTGATACGGAGCTGAACATAAAGAACACAACTTAATGAAGGACACACGAACTCGTGTACACAAGAGAAACTCGTGTAAATTGCAAACAAACTTCCAGGGATTACATATGAGTTCGTGTGGCCATATACACGAATTGTGTGATATGTTGGACACAAAGCTGGAGCTGATTTTTGAAATCACATGACTTAGAGATAGGTACACGACATCGTATATAACCATGGAACTCGTGTAAGTTGATCAGAATTCAACAGAGAGCTGGCGACTTAATGACACAACTTGGGACAACAAACACGAGGTTATGTAGATTGATATGACTCGTGTAGGGCAGAGATAATGACGTAGAATCATATTTTAATTGGGTTTCTTTTATTCTTTTCGGCAAAACTATAAATAGTCTTTTATTAATTATTAGGGTTTTGGAAAAATTGACAATTGGAAAGCAACTCCAGTCCCTTCATTCCACCATTCTTTTCTTGTTTCTTTCTTTAATTCATTCAATTCAATAGGATTTCTACTTGTTTTAGGGTTTTTATTCATAAATATGTGTAACTAATTCCCTAGCTTCACCTAAGGGAGTTTGACGGATTCGGAACAAGACTGTGAGATTGTTCTATCTATTTAATTATTGATTATTTCATGTTACTCTATATCTTGTTGAACAGGAGTCCAATATCCTCCTGTTAATTTATTGTGTGATTGTTTTAGCCTGGCCAGTTTTTGTGATTGCATGATAATTACCGTTTTATAGGAATAGATTCGTAATCTGGATTTATTATCGAACTTGCTATGATATAGAACTTAAACTTGAATTGGGAGTCTCTCAGAACTCGATTAGTTTAGACTAGGCTTTTCTCTCATGAATGATGTTAATGAATTGAACTTTAAGCCACTAAGGAAGGGTTATTCCATGATTAGGGTTCTGTTTGAGCCGTGCTAAGCAGAACTACAATAGGAAAAGTTGTTCTGAAGAGCGAAGCCTAGGATTAGAACTAGTCTAGAATAAGTCAATGATTTATTTCATGTCTTTGATCAGTCACCATATTCTGAATCTCGAGACTACCATAGGTGAGGTGTTTTCTCCAATGATTGTTTGCTTTGTTTGTTCTTTATTTTTATTTCTTTGTTTAGTTTGTTAGTTTTTAGTTTTAATTCCCAATCATTCAATTCCCCCCACTTTACTTTACTGTTGCATTTACCTGTTCATAAGTATTTCCGGAAACCGTAGTTGGCTCTCTAGGATTCGACCTCGCTTCCCCTGGTTACATAATTTATTTTGTGCCAAGATATAAGAGAGTTTATAAATTGTATTTTTGGTGGATTCGACACCCACAAGAAAGAGCTAATGGCAATTGTGTATTCTTTCGATAAGTTTAGTTCTTACTTAGTGGGTTAAAAGGTGAGAGTTTACTCAGACCACGCTGCACTGAAGTACTTGTTCATAAAGAAAGATGCCAAGCCACAGCTAATCAGATGGATGCTATTGCTCTAAGAATTTGATTGGGAAATTTGAGACCAAAAGGGATGTGAAAATTCTGTAGCTAATCATTTATCTCGGCTTGCCCCGAATGTACTGAAAGAGCAAGATAACGGGATCCCTATCCGGGATGATTTTATTGGTGAGAATATCATAGCCATGTGTATTGTCGCCATTCAAAAAAAATCAAAGAATCCACCTTGGTATGCAGATTATGTGAATTACCTGGTCAGTGAAGTGCTTTCGCCGGATATGGATACAAGACAGAAGAAGAGGCTCCTGCATGATGTTCGGTTTTATTATTGGGAAGAACCTCTTCTGTTCAAGAGATGTGGAGATGGATTAATAAGGAGACACCTCCAAGAACACGAAGTTCGAGATGTTCTATCCCATTGCCATACATTAAGTGTGGGGGGCAGCACAATGCTTAAAAGACAGCCGCCAAGGTTTTACAGTGCGGATTTTTGTGGCCTACTCTATTCAAGGATGCACGGAATTTTATGGTCACTTGCGACCAATGCCAGAGAACCTGGAACATTTCTCAGTGGAATAAGATTCCTCAGAGTGGTATTCTAGAGGTTGAAATTTTTTATGTATGGGGCATCGATTTTATGGGACCCTTCCCATCTTTAATGGGGATCAAATACATATTGGTGATGGTGGTTTACGTCAGCAAATGGGTTGAAGCCACCACATCCGCCACCAATGATTCAGGGGTTGTCCAAAGGGTGCTTAAGAAAGTGATTTTCCCATGATTCGGAACTCCCCGAGCATTAATCAGTGATAGAGGAACTCATTTTTGTAATCGAGTCATAGAATCTCTTTTGAAGAAGTATGGGGTTACATACCGGATTGCTACTCCTTACCTCTCCCAGTGTAGTGGCCAAGTGGAGGTTAGCAACCGGGAGCTGAAATAGATATTAGAGGAAACGGTAAGTTCTTCGTGAAATGATTAGGCTTTGAAGCTGGATGGTGCTTTGTGGGCTTACCAAACCATATACAAAACCCCAATTAGAGTTACCTTATATCAGCTTGTGTACGACAAGTCATGCCAACTTTCGGTGGAATTAGAACACAAGGCATAATGGGCAACGAGAGCATTGAACTTTTACCTCGATCAAGCCAGAAAGAAGATTATCCTCCAATTAAATGAGCTCGAGGAATTAAGAACACAAGGCATACTGGGCAACGAGAGCATTAAACTTTGACCTCGATCAATTCAGAAAGAAGAGGCTCCTCCAATTAAATGAGCTGGAGCAATATCAAACACCACAATAATCTTACCAGCCGCCACAACCATATCAACAGCCACCTCAACAAGCATCCCCATCGAAAGATGATTTGAAGAGCCTAGTGGATACATTTATCCAAGGTCAGCTGAATGTTAATGACAGCACTGAGAAGCAGATGGAAGGGTTAGAAAAAATTGATCAACTTCTAGCTCATAAAAAAGTTATTGAAAATCAGATTGCCCACCAAGCTAGCTCATCCAACACCCCAACCTATGGGCAATTCCTGAGTCAAGGTGAGCCATCCAACAAAGAGAATTGCAATGTCATATCACTCAGAAGTATCAAAGAAGTTGAAATCCTAATTCCCCAGCTGCCCAAGGAGAATAAAGCTAAAGGAAAGCAAGTCAGAGAACAACAAGATCAAAGTCAAGCATTTGGTCCCGAGGCGAGCACAAGTTCTGAACCAAGCAAAGAAGCCAAACCAGCCAAAGCAGACAAGCCATTCGGATCCTATCCAATCAATTCTGAGGTAGATCTTTCTACTATTCCTTTTCCATAAAATTTGATAAGAAACAGATTGGATAAGAAATTTGGGAAATTCCTAGAATACATGAAAGATATCACTATCACTCTTCCATTCTTTGATATATTACATGATATGCCTTCATGGGGAAAATTCGTAAAAGACATCATAAATCACAAGGATAAATCACCTGCTTTTATCAAAAGCATGCCCCAAAAGCGTAAGGATCTGGGTTCATTTACTGTTCATTGCACTATTAGTGGCACTATTTATGATCGAGCCCTTTATGATTTAGGCACAAGTGTGAGCCTCATGCCATACTCAATTTTCAAAAATTCTGGCATAGGTAAGATCAAGCCCACAAAAGTTGTCTTATCCATGGTAGATGAAAGTCTTAAGTACCCTATAGGGATGGTAGAAGATGTACCTACCCGGGTGGGGAAATTCGTGTTTCTAGATCACTTTATTGTAGTGGACATGGAAGTAGATCAGGATATACCAATTATGTTTGGCCGCCCATTCTTAGCCACTATTGGAGCCATTATCGATTGTGAAAAGGTAAAATTTCCTTGGAAGTAGACAATGAGACCATAGAATTCGATGTCCATAAGACCATGCAAAAGATTATTCCTTTTGAGAATGTATGTAGGATTGACATGCCTAATGTCATTAACTCTTGTGTGCATGATATGCTTCATCTTTGTTGAATAGAGAACCTACATATGGTAATTTGTCCAAACTTGAGAGTCTTAAACATGATAACTTAAAAAATATGGAACCCGCTAAGATGCTGGATGTATCTCCTTATTCGCCCAGAGATAAAAATTTTTAAAGGTATGAACCCTTCAAGTGACATGAGGATCCGTTTCCTCTATCCAAACCAAGTGAGTCTCTAGTTGAAATATAGCTGCTGCCCACTAACGTGAAGTATGCTTTCATTGACCAAAATGTTGCTAAGCCCTTTATCTGTAATGCTTCTTTATCTAGTCCTCAAGTTGATGCCTTGTCTAATATTTTGCTAGAGCACAAGAACATTTTAGGTTATTCTATCCATGATCTGAAAGGTCTTAGTCCTTCCTTATGGATGCACCAAATTCACCTAGAAGAGGATAGCAAGCCATTTATTGAAGCTCAAAGACGGCTCAACCCAATTTTGAAAGAGGTTGTAAGGAAAGAAGTAATTAAACTTCTTGATAATGGCATCATCTACAGTATTAGTGATAGTGAGTGGGTCAGTCCTGTCCAGGTTATCCCTAAGAAAGAGGCCTCATTGTTTTGCCAAATGAATCCAATGACCTAGTACTTACCAGAACGGTCACCGAGTGGAGAATGTGCATAGATTAAAGACGCCTAAATAAGGCCACTAAGAAAGATCATTTTCCCTTACCAATCATTGACCAAGTGCTAGAAAGACTTGCTAAATTTAATTTTTTCTATTATTTGTATGGCTTAAGTGGATTCTATCAAGTCTCTATTCACCCGAATGACCAAGCAAAGACAACCTTTACATGTCCTTACAGCACCTTGGCCTTTAGAAGGATGCCATTCGGTCTGTATAATGCCCCCGCCACATTCCAAGGCTCCATGTTTAGTATCTTTAATGATCTAATTGATAACTGTGTGGAGGTATTCATGGATGATTTTCGCGTATACGGTGATACCTTTGACACTTGTCTTGCCAATTTGTGTAAGGTTCCTAATAGGTGTGAGGAGCATGGATTGGTGTTGAATTGGGGGAAATTCCATTTTGCAGTCCAAGAAGGTATTGTCTTAGGCCATCTGGTATCAAGCAAGGGGATTTAAGTAGACCGAGCTAAAGTAGAAGTGATTGAACATCTGCCACCCCCAACCTGTGTCAAGGATGTACGGAGTTTCCTTGGATATGCGGGATTTTATAGATGGTTCATCTGGGATTTTTCAAAGATAGCCAAACCCCTATGCAATCTTCTTGCAAAGGATTTAGCTTTTGAGTTTGATGAAGCCTGGCTCTTGGCTTTTAATTCACTTAAAACTGTACTTATCTCTACATCGATTTTGTAACCTTCCCGATAGGAACTTCCTTTTGAGATCATATGTAATGCGTCCAATCACGCGGTAGGAGCAGTCCCGAGATAGAAAGTGGATGGCAAGCCCCATGTTATTTATTATGCTAGCAAGCTTCTGGACAGTGCTTAAATCAATTACACCACCACCAAGAAAGAGGTTCTTGCAATTGTCTATTCTTTCGATAAGTTTCGTTCTTACTTAGTGGGTCAAAAGGTGTCAATTTACTCAAACACGCCGCATTGAAGTACTTGTTCAGAAAGAAGAATGCCAAGCCACGGCTAATCAGATGGATACTTTTGCTCCAAGAATTTGATAAGAAATTTGAGACCGGAGGGGATGTGACAATTCTATAGCTGATCATTTATCCCAGCTTGACTGGGATATACTCAAAAAGGAAGATGATGGGATCCCTATCTGGGATGATTTTATTGGTGAGAATATCATAGCCATGTGTATTGTCGCCAATCGAAAAATATCAAAGGATCCACCCTGGTATGCAGATTATGTGAATTACCTGGTCAGTGAAGTGCTTCCACTGGATATGGATACAAGATAGAAGAAGTGGCTCCTGCATGATGTTCGGTTCCATTATTGGGAAGAAACTCTTCTGTTCAAGAGATATGCAGATGGATTAATACAGAGATACCTCCCAGAATATGAAGTTCGAGATGATCTATCCCATTGCCATACATTACGTGTGGGGGCCATTACAGTGCTCAAAAGACAGCCGCCAAGGTTTTATAGTGTGGATTTTGGTTGCCTACTCTATTCAAGGATGCACAAAATTTTGTGGTCACTTGTGACCAATGCCTAAGAACTGGGAACATTTCTCAGCAGAATGAGATGCCTCAGAGTGGTATTCTAGAAGTTGAAATTTTTTATGCATGGGGTATCAATTTCATATGACCCTTCCCACCTTAATGGGGAACAAATACATACTGGTGATGGTGGATTACGTCAGCAAATAGGTTAAAGCCATCGCATCTGCCACCAATAATTCAAGGGTTGTCCAAAGGATGCTGAAGAAAGTGATTTTTCCATGATTCAGAGTTCCTCGAGCAATAATCAGTGATGGAGGAACTCATTTTTATAACCGAGTCATAGAAGCTCTTTTAAAGAAGTATAGGGTTACACACCAGATTGCTACTCCTTACCACCCCCCAGTATAGTGACCAAGTGGAGGTCATCAACCGGGAGCTGAAATGGATATTAGAGAAAATGGTAAGTTCCTCACGAAAAGATTAGGCTTTGAAGCTGGATGATGATTTTTGGGCTTACTGAACCGTATACCAAACCCCGATTGGAGTTTCCCCATATCAACTTATGTACGGCAAATCATGCCACCTTCCGGTGGAATTAGAACACAAGGCATACTAGGCAATGAGAGCATTGAACTTTGACCTCGATTAAGTTGAAAAGAAGAGGCTCCTCCAATTAAATGAGCTCGAGGAATTAAGAATGAATGCTTATGAGAAGGCTAAGTTATACAAGGAGGGGACGAAGGCTTGGCATGATAAACATATCATAGAAGGAGTTTGCGCCCGGACAGCTGGTCCTTCTATAAAACTCCTACCTTAAACTCTTTCTCGAGAAACTGAAACCCAAGTGGTCCTGTCCTTTCAAAATCCGAATCATTTTTCCTTGCAGTTGAGCTAGAGAATGACAAGGGCCAAACATTCAAAGTCAACGGACATAAATGCAAGTCGTGTCTGTTTGGAGACCTAGGTGGTGACTCACTCTCTATCCCATTGACCCCATCTCTACTGGATGTCCTGCTATCCACCCAGTTCATCTCCAGCCAACTGCCCAATAACCCATCCTCCCGCCCAGTCCAACCTTAATTATGTAAGTATCTTTCTACATATCTCTTTTGATATTATTTGGTTTTTTTTCCTTAATTTTTGCAGGAACTTTCCTCCGTACCTGATAAGCTATCTAATTTTCCCATCTGCCCACTTACCGGATCTATAGCGCTACATCCCATTCGGTACCCAGGGAGCTTCTTCACTCCTTTCCCTCTTTATTTACTTCTTCTTATTTATTTCTTTGCTTCTCGTTGCACTTTGAGGACAAAGTGATATTTTAAGTGTGGGGGGTAGCCATTGTCACTATTAAATCCTGTAGCTAAGGGAAAATTTTTTGAAAATTGTTGCAGGTTTCCAAAATTTAGGAAGCATGTAAAGAAGTTCGGAAGCTGATTGAATGATATCAATGCTAATTGTTGAGTGTTGCATGCTAGATTAGTCAAGACATTATGATTGTTATAGATCATAATCCTAATCTACCTTGAACATGGGGACTCACATGATTCCCGAATCAATGAGCTGAGTCAAATCGGACCATGTAGACTATAGGCCAGATGGCAAGAGACTTAGCTACTGCTCTTTGTGGATTTTTATAGCATAACAATAGAAGTGACCGAGTGTTATACGTTTTTCTCAAATAAGGGATGACCAACATGTCAACCCCCTTTGATGAACACAACGGAAGATTTACATTCAAAATCTTTTGGGTAGAATGCAACTTGAATAGCAACCATTACTAACCCGAATAAGAGCCGGCCTTAACCAAAGAATGTAGAGAGCTTAGATCTGGATAGGTAATAAGTGTGCGTTAAGCCAAATTAGAGTTTATAAAAAAAACATAGGAATAAAGCATGAATATCCGCATTAGAATCCCCCTGCAAGCTAAAAGTACCCAATAGGATTGGTCTCTACAAACTGAAGTTAAGAAGACTTACTAACCCAATAAGGGTAAAAACATAAGGAGCTCTTTATAAATCTCTCTTAACACAAGTCTCACTTCGGTTGTTAGGCTTAGCCTAGTTCATTAGATATATTCTCCCAGATTCGGTACTGATATCCAACCATACGTAGGGAATCTGTGGTCCACTCTATAATACCGGATTGGAAAGGTGCTCTATAAACTTCATTCTTCTTTAACTTGTTCGAAACATTTATACATCTGAAACCACGTAGTTCAGTTCATTCTCCTTACCCAGGGACGAACAAGGTCTAAGTGTGGGGGAATTTGATAGCATACAATAAACATCCTATTTTCTAAATATAAATGCTTTATTTTTACATGCTTTCCCCAATTCAATTACAGTATTTCTATTTAATTCCCTATTAAAAGCACCATATCAGGATAAGAGCTATGATGTAATATTTATAACAAATATATGGTTGCATGTGCCTAATTTCAATACTTTTATGGCAAATTCTATCTGGATGAAATCATAATGCAGAAACCCAGAGCTCATGGAGCACTTAGGACCGAATGAGTTAAAGGCATAAGAGGAAAAGCCCGGATGACAAGGGAACTCCCGGATCCAGGAATGACCGGATGGATTGGAGTTGAAGAACAGCCCCCCTTTCTACCCTTTTTTACCAAATAAACTTCACTTCCTTAGCATCAGGGAGATCTGGTTCGATAGAAAGAAGGATCTGGTCTTACACTATTTTCACCCGATATAGGAAGAAAACGGGGCAGATTCTTGTCACCATAGGATCTATTCAGAATGGATATAAATGCACAGCCACTGAAGAACCATTAAGGGACTGGCATATGAATTTGTTCAACTAGGCCTACAAGGTTTAAAAAGACTGTCTTTGGACGAACGCCCAAAAAGGAAAGAAGTGGTGGGGAACCGTACTGTCACCTTTACCAACTTAGTATGGCCACCATCACAAAACTTACATGGATGGGAGAGATTGGTAGGAGTTGGTAGAAAAGTCAACTGTCACCTTACCCTTGATTGCACTGTCATCTTTTTGGGAGTATACATACCATAAAGTTGGGATTTTTAGGTACCAATTTGTATTCATTAATCAACTATAATTTTCTTTCCTTTATTTCCCTGTAACTTTCTTTCTCAGTTTTTTTAGCTTAGTTTTAGGAGCTTGAAGCTCTTTGGGAGCTCATCTTCTTCTTCCTCGTCAATCTCCTTCTCCATTGTGTTCACTGCCTACCAGCCTCCATCGTTCCCCATAGACGCATCATTGTGTTCATCTTCAACAGCAAGAGAGGAGGAAGCTTTTATTTCCTAGTTTGCTTTTCTTACTCCCGTTTTATTCTCTTATTTTGTAGTTGTACTACATTATGGCTATTTTTGTGAGCACTCTTTCAATTATTTGTAACTAAACCCCTGTGTGGGTGATATCTATTAATAAATGTTTTTGAATTTGTATGAAGCTAGTCTTCTTTTAAGAAGTATATGTCATTTGGGTTTTCTATGCTTATGATTCTTGTAAGGATATGGCCTGGTGTAAGCACCGGGCTTTTTTTAGCGAGCAATGATGAAACTGGTATAAACCAGTACCTTTTCTTAACATGTGTGTTTTAATAAGAATGATGAAGCCGACGCGACAGGAATCCAAAATAGCTCCTGAATCCCTTATCCTCTGAGCACCTTTA
>CAOJCR011706948.1:0-10709 GCA_948330485.1 Euphorbia neoarborescens | reverse complement strand
TCCTCTACACGATGAAGAGGTCTGGACCACTTACGAGGAAAACCGCAGCCAAATGAGTCCATCATTGGCCGAAGCACAATGATAAGGTCGAAAATAATATCAAAAGGGAAATTGCTGTCCGTATGCTCGAAAAACCGCAGTCCGGCAACTCCCTTAGGTAATGAATAATAAGGAGCTAATAAATCCGATATCAATATCAACTAAAATCAACGTACGAAAGGGTGCCACTATGGACTTATCCCAATGTCAATATCAAAATTATAAGGACCAATTGTCCATGAATTCATTCTTAACTCATCAATTTCAACAACTTGAAGGCATGCTATTCCCAAAAATCCAATTTGAAAACAATAGCTAAAATGGACAGCCTTACAGGCCTGATTTCAAATGCATAAAATAAATAGTTTCACATTCTCTAAAATCATGAAATTCTCCAAAAACCAAGTTTCATCCATTAGAAAGAAAATGCAATTGGAATTACGCCATTTGAGATATTATACAAAAAGTTATTCGCAAAACTGTACAGCTGTTCGTAAACAGGGCAGATTTCAGATCATCAAAAGATAATTCAAACTAAAATAGCAACACTCATGCTAAAATTATACAAAGCTCCAGAATTAAACTTCAACATGTAAAGGTTAAGTAGGAACTGGAATTTTGCAAAAAGGATTTTGGTAGAAAAAGTTATAGACGAGAAAACACGGGCTGTTCAGAATTCCAAAAACCACTGGACAGCTTTCTGTCTAGTTTTGCAACACCAATAACACCAGCATAAAATCGTTTTTAGGCAAAACACTTCAAAACAACATTGTTCCCTATTGTTCTAAGAACACCCACCAAGTGGTAGCACATTAAAATACATTATATTTTGAGAGAAAAGAATTTATTCGTAAAAGTTGTAAATTCTGGAAAGTTACAGGGGCAGATTTCAAGGTGCAGTGTGCTCGAATTTTTAGACCAGGAAAATGAAGGAATCACGAAAAACTTCCTTTTACAACATTAAAGATCAGGATGTCTACTATAAACAGTAAATGTTTCAGAATTTTACGAGTATTGGAAGGGGTAGAAAATCGGGCCACAAAATAGCTATTCAGAACTGAAATTTTGGACAACATTCACAACAAAATTCTAATTCAAGCCATAACCCCTAATTCGACCCAAACCATCAAAATTTTCATAAAAACAGCAATATAACATGCATAATCTCCATGCCAAAGCAATGTCCATCCATGTCAAACCAAGCTCACCAACCAGTTGCTCCAAAATTCACAAACCAATCCAATTAAAATCAAAATAAAATAAAAAGAATCAATTCCCAACCTAGCCATGCATCTACCATTCAACTCCAAGTATCAAAATATGGATAGTGTAGTTACCTTATTAGCTAAGTCCGATGCAACCACAAGAAAATCCAATTAAGGGAGAAGTAGAGAAGGTGTTGGCCCAACTCTTCAAATCAATCACAAACCTTAAGAATTAGAAGAAGAAAACTCAAACCCTAAATTTTGTTTGAGTAGGCCAAAATTTTTAGGATGAAGGGAAGGGATTTCTTACCTCTTCAAGCTTCAATCCAACTATGTATAGTGAAGAAATCAACAAAGGAAGGTGTGGATGACTTGGCCAAACTTTGGAGGAGGAAGCAGGAGGGGAAATCCTTTTTGTTGTGTGAGTTGGAATAAGAATGAGATTAGGTAATTAGGATTTAAAAAGGTGAATTAGGGCATTAGGGTGGTAGAATTCGGCCATAGGAAGGAAATAAGGAAAAAATATTGATTGAATAAATTAATAGGTTATTAATTCTTAATTAGTCAAGTTACCAATTTGAGAGAATCATGACATAAAGAAAAAGAAGAAAAAAAATAAATAATAGAAATGCAATCTAAGAGGCTTGAACCCAAGACTAGGAGGGAAAGGATGGATATCTTAACCATTAGGCTATGTATGAAATTCTTGAGTTAAAACTAAATAATAATCAATTAAACATGGAACTTCTTATCATATAAGTAATCAAATTAAAAGATAGAGTAAAGGTGACATGGGAAATCAAGTTAAAGAATTCGGGGCATTACATAGGGAGTAAGCTAACTATCTTTGAATGAACCTAAAAGTAGGTGACATTAGAGCTGAGGATTTTGACAGGCTTGATTTATAAAATCTAGCATGTGCTATGCTTAACAAAAAAAAGTTTGGGTGGAAATCATCAGTATTGTCAGTCAATGTCTGCCTATATTCCTCTATTTGTACATACTCCTCAATTCCAAAACAAAAAACAACATTTAACTCTATCAAGCTCAATCTCCTTTCAACATTAAATAATCTAAACCTATAAACAGGCTCCTCTCCTTTGTTCAAGCAAATTTTAAATGTTGACAAAAACTCCACTGTTGGTTTATAAAATACAGGTGATAGCATGCAATAAGCATCCTATTTTATATATATGAATGCTTTGCTTTCACATATTTCCTTAGGTCATTTGCAGTATTTACATGTATTTCCCTGACAAAAGCACCATATTCGGAAAAAACTAGAAAAGATGCATTCATAAATAATATGCATGCTTATGCTTTAATTTTCTATCTTTTTGGCTATTTTTACAGGGATGTATGGTTTTGTAGGCAATACCGAATGAAATCACGCCCGAATAAGCAAAATAGCGGATGACGTCATGCTCGGATAAAGAAACTACCGAATGTATAAGCTGAAAGGAGTAAATACCGGATGATCTTTTGCCAACCCTTCTGACCGGATGTGTTCAATGTCCTGAGTGCCAAGAAGATTCGGTAAAGCATCAAACCAAATCTAAGCATACGCCTATTTTATCCTGAGTTAGAGAAGGCTAATTGGAAGCCAACATGGAGATCCAGTAACATACAGGTGGAGAATGTGCATAGATTATAGGCGCCTGAATAAGGCCATAAAGAAGGACTATTTTCCCTTACCATTCATTGACCAAGTGGTAGAAGGACTTGCTAAGTATAACTTCTTTTGTTATTTGGATGGCCCAAGTCCCTATCCACCCGGATGATCAAGCCAAGACAACCTTCACATGCCCTTACGACACCTTTGCTTTTAGAAGGATGACATTCGGTCTATGTAATGCCCCTACTACTTTCCAAAGATGCATGTTTAGTATCTTTAGTGATCTTATTGATGACTGTGTAGAGGTATTCATGGATGATTTCAGCGTATACAGTGATACCTTTGACACTTGTCTTGCCAATTTGTCTAAGGTTATGAACATGTGTAATGGTGGGCGATTTTCATATGTATGTTTATGGTTCAGTTTGGAATGCAAACATATATAATATTAAAGCCAAAATTCAGAATAAATCGCACACTACCGCAAGTATACAGATCGCTCAAGTAATATAAAACGGATTTCTTACATTCGAGTATCGAATCCCACGAGGAAAGAATGAGTTACAGTAGAATATTAACTCTTAAAAACTGTCTATGAAATACTTAATTAAGTTTTAAACGGTGAACACTTCAAACATAGAAGTTCAACTCATTTTGCAAATCAAAAGCACTTCTCAAATTCAACCCTTAACTCATTAGAAACACATTCATACAAGATTGCATGTTAAAGATTTTCTGAATTCTCTTCTCTAGAATCACTCAAGAACACATGTAAATCTTATGCATGGCATAAAACAGTCATTCTTTGATTATTACAATGACAAACATCAAGTTGGTGATGATTAACTCAACTTAATTCTTACAATACATGGGTTAACACTGAAAATACCCTTTGATTATTATAATACATCCATAATCAACCCAAAATACTGCAATTAGTGAACATGTATAATATTGATGCTTTAATGTGCAATAAAACATCCAAACTTAGTTCAAACCCATGCACAAAAGGTATGATTAACTCATTTCATGCATTTAGTATCTAAACAAGGCTTTGAACATAATAAATCAACAAGAACATTAAATAAATTCTAGCAATATCATCAAAAATAGACTGTGAGAATAAGAACTCATAAATAGAACTTCATACATTGGATTTCAACAGGTTTACATAATTAAGCTGTCAATTCAACTATAAACAAACCCTAGAAATCGTCACTAAGTTCCAGTAATTCCAACATATAAACAAACATACAATAAAGTATTATTAACTTTAAGCATACTACACGAAAACTAAATGAAAGAGAAAGAAAAAGGGTAGATACAACTCTTTAATGGAGTTGTATCTCCCTAGCAAAAACCAAGAACTCCTTATAGTTATAGATCCCTCCTTCCTTACTTGAGAAACCGTGCTTCCTACTGCAGAAATGGTTGTTCTTAATGTTCTTCAGGAAATGCAGAAAAATCTATCTCAAATCTTCTCTCTATTTTTTCTTTTTGTGTTTAAATGAGCTTATATAGGTGTTAGGAAATGTTGTGATTGGTTGGGGAGTGTTTAGAGACATTTTTGATTGGCTGGGAAAGGATTAAGACAGGTTTAAGTGGCTGTCTTTTCGAAAATTCAAAAATCAAACTGTTTGAAAGCAATTCCCTGCAAAAATAAACTTTCTAGGACAAGAAAACCATTAAATACCAAGTTTATACTATAAATTCACTAAGTATCCATACTAAATACATGTGCTTTTCACATAGTATCAGTATTCCAACTTTCTTCTTTCTTTCATTTTAGTAAATATGTATATCCATTAATCTTACAGTACAAGAAAATCACTGTTTTGTAAGGGATTTTGCAACAGAAATTCCCTTGCAGATGCCTATCTGCAAGGGAACTGTAAAGGAATTAATTCCGTTGCAATAGTGGCCCTTGCAGATTATCCTCAAGGGAATTCATGTTCCTTTGCAAATCTGTAACAGAAATTCTTGCTTGCAAATTTCCCTTGCAAATTGTTATTCCCTTACAAATCTACAAGTGATTTTTCACTTGCTAATGTAAGTGAAAAATTTTCTTGCAAATTTCACTTGCAAATTAGCAACAAAATATAGCCCTTACAAAATCCTTTACAAATTTGAAAGAAAAAAATTCTTACACACCTCCTATTAAATTTACAACAAATAAATATTTCTTTGTAAAATTCCTTTGCAAATCATTATATATATTTGCAAAGAAAAGTCTATTACAAATGTTTCATAGTGCAAAATCTATACAAAACTAATGAACAACCATTGCAAAATATATTGCATAAAAATTTTATTTACATAATAACATATATACAAACAGTTTTACATAACAAAATATATAATGATGGTGCAAATATCAATAGTCAATCTAGATTTAAAATGTTATCCTGCATCTAAATATATAATACTCCATACCAATTAGAGGCACTACCGTTTATCAAAAGAACTAATAATGTCAACAGTCCTAATGGTACATAAGAAGCCAAGCTGCTTCATTGCCCACCTGCAAAACAGAAGACTAGTAAAGTCAATTTTTGTTCAAGACATAATACAACATAGCACGAATATAAATGAAAATGAAATAAGGTGACAATTATCAATTTTCAGATTCATAAGACTATAAACTAACTCTAAGCATTAACAATTCAGCAGATTCATCAATCCAAATTGACCTAATAATTATTATGTAATATGTATTTACCTGAATTATTGTGGCAGCTCTGTGCATCTTAAACATAAGAGCAAGATCAAGTGAAGGCATTATACATTAACATAACATATCGTGCAACTATAGGTAAGTGAAAGCATAATAAGAGCAAGATCAAGATAAATATAAAGTATAAACCATGCTAAATTATATATTCAAACTACGAGCAGTACGCCATAAATGGTATATAGAAATTGAAAGCAGCAATCTGTTGGGGAATGGGTAAAGCAGACAGGATAAAGAAAGAACGTGAACCAACTCTATACAAATATGGAATGTTGATTTCCCCTGCAATATGTCCAGCACTAATTCTTCTGGAGTCCTACAGTTTTACCATAATCAAGTTAAAAATTTCACATTTCTCAACTAACAAATTAAAAGGTTTACACTATATGAACTTTTAAGTTAAACAGATGGAAGTTTCAAGGTTTACACTGTAAGAACTTTTAAGTTAAAACTTTCAAAATTGGCATAACCAACTTAATGCAATACTGGCTATTACTTCTTTAATTCAAAAACAACTTTTCTATACAGCAGAAGGTGGTGAATATTGATGATCTTAATCAGGTGCCATTAGTAGCAAATGCTTTAACTATTCTTTCATCAAGCGTCAAAATAGGAAAGAAAATTGATGTTTCTGACTATCAATTACATAAACTTTATAACAACCTAATTCACATATATGTTTTTAGCAATACCATTTCACCCCACTCCACTCAAATGATTTTCATCGGACTTTATGGTTTGAATACCTTGTAATAAAAAAGAGTATAGTAACCCAAACTTAATGAACGAAGAACTAGCTAATATCCTAAATTATCTACCACAGGTGCAACGCAACAGACTCAAAGTTGCAGATAGATTCAGTTCAAACCTAGTCATGAACTGAACAAATGAATCACCAAATGTTTCATAAAAATATTCAAGCAAGCTGTTCACTCATCTCATCAAGAAAAAATAGGAAGATTTTAATCATATAAAGTCTAAAGAATCAGAGAAATGCAAGGGAAAAAGAGAGATTTCTGAATTAAATTTCAAAATCCCAAGCTGATAAATACCAGCAAATTATGTAGAAAAAAGGGGGGCAAAGGAAGAAACCTTACAAATGGGGCAGGTAACTTTGAGAGTGACAGCTCGGGCCTCAAGTTGAGAGCCTTTCGCCTTCTGATTCTGTTCAACATTTTTCCTTTGAGATCTGTAAAAAAGAAAGGTGGACTATCATATTCTTATCGATTTCACTTAACCATTAAAAATAGTCTGAATCTTAATAGCAGCCCACCTATCATGGTAGATGTCAAACATTGTGCCACTACCATGGCTAGTAAGCCTAACAACAGCCACAACAGCTTGAGCGGCAGCGACAGCAGCAGCAGTGGCTTGCTGCAACTGTAATAGCATGCTTACTCTGTTCCTTCTCTGTTTGGTTGTAATACGAATTCAACCAAGCAGCCTCAGCTGGAGACAAACTGTGGCAGGATTATAGCATATCCCATTTGAATCTTTTGTTGAATCATACACTTTAACTTATGTATAAACAACTACACAGACATTCTAAGACATTAGATCACTCAGCAGATGACATTTATTGGCTACAAAAGAAATATTAAATTTTCAGCAGCAGCAATTCAAGTGATTGAAAGAACACTTGCACATGCTCGACAGTAAAGTGTGTAATCCACCACAATTAAGAGGGAAGACTTCAAGTTCACACTGTATGATTTTCATATGAACTTTGTAAACCACCTATACCTCTGAGTTCGCTGCTAAAATTCAATCCATGAATTTATACTCATCATGTCAAACCATATTTGAAATTGTCTATCATCAATGAGAGAATTGTGTTCAAGGACAAGTGAAATATCTTGTTATATAATGACAAACAGGCCAGCTTTTAAGAGTTACACATGCAGAATCATTGCCTGAAAGACCACATCCACAATCTACACTACAAGAAATACATTCTTTAACGACCAAATTTAACGAAGGTAGCTTTGATACCCTCGTTGAAAATGCCTTTCTATGTAGGTAAAAAAATACTCACGCTAAAAGCAATACTTTTAACGATAGTAAAAAGAAGTTGTCGTTATTAATATACATTACTCTCGTTACTTGATATACTAAGTATTAACGACTGAAATCTACGGTCATTCTTATTAAACTACCCTCGTAATAAATTTTAAAATATTTTATACAATAATAATTTTTTTTTATTAAAGCTGTGATAAAAAATAATATACAATAATAATTTTATACAATAATATACAATAATAATTTTATACAATAATATACTTGGATTTTGATTGGAATTACATGGTTTTGAAAACCGGACCGAACCGGCCGGTCCGACCGGTTTTGACCGGAACCAGCCGGTAAACCGATCCAGTCATCAACGGTTCCTTTATGCTGTATTAACCGGGAGAAAACTACCGAACCGTCCGGTCGAATCGGTGAACCGGTCCGGTTCGGGGTTCTCTCCGGTTCAGATATAAAATGGATTTTAGGGCAGGTTTTTTTTCTTTTCACTGTCTTCCTTCTTTCTCGCACGCCTCTGCTACACTCCTGGGCGAACTCCTGCTTGATTTCTTTTTGGAAAATAAAAAGAAATCGAAAATGGACAGATGAGGATGCACATACAAGGGCAATCAGTAGTTGATTTTTTTTTTCCAATGTTATCCCAATAAATCACAGGCAATCACATGGGGATTTGGCTTCCTATCATCTCGGTTTATCCAACACGCAGATGAGATCCCTTAGTTTTTGCCCAACAGTCTAAGGTCGCCGAAAGTAAACCATGATTTTCTCCCGATGATTGATAGACCAAAAGATGGGGGACTTCTGATTTTCGGCGGATTGAAGGATGAAAAGAAGAGGATGGCTATCTCTGATTGACTGAAGAGAAAAAGGGAAAATAGGGCTGCTGAGTTTCGATAAAGGGGGCATTGTTTTCAATTAATAGAGGGGGGCGATTCGCAGATAAAGGAGGCAGCGAAATCGATTTCGGGAGGGGATGAGAAAAAATAGAAAAATCAAGACAGAAGAGGAGGTCGGTGAGAGAAGGGACCATTTTTTGAAAATTGAGAGATTCCAGAGGTAAGGAATCGAAAAAAGAGAGCGAGGTTCCGAGGGCTTATACGATCGGGGAAGTGACCTGAAGCCTGGGAACGATTGAAAGATCATCAAACATCAGGTAAGCTCCAGAATTTGAGGTTCAAAGTGGTTTGCTAGGTGTGCGTGTGCCTTGATTTCGTTGTTCGTTCATTGTCGATTTTGGCGATTGTGATTGAGATGTCTGAGGAAAATTTGCATATGATGTTCGTCCATTTTCTTTAGAAGCTCAAAGCCCCTGTCCAACTCGGTTCGTATTTCCAGTTTGTTGACTGTACGAATCGCTTCCGCCGTTTGTTTCGTATTTGTTTTATGTGAGTTTCCTAATTGTTACTTGTCAATTTTCTGATTCTTTATGTTTAAGCTGTGATTTGTGAACTGTGCAGATCTTGGTTTCAGTTGAGGTGCATGAATCTCTTTTCAGTACTTTGTGTTTATCTTTAGATGATTTTAGTTTTCTGCTATTTTTGTTCTATAGACGATTTTCTGCACTTTCATTCTAATTGGCGAGTCTTTTGATTTCATAGCTGTTCTTCTTTATTATTTGTTTAGTGATTTTTTTTATGGCTTTGTTCGATGGCAAATGAACTGATTTATTTCTATCTCCGCCGTAGAGTACCGAAGAGAGGCACAAGAGTTGAAGTCTTCTTACCAAGTAAGGCAATCTTATCACTGCAATTATATATGCAATTATATATGTCAACTAGTTTTAGTTTTATATTGTTGTTATTTGTATGCTCTGTTCTTTCTTGAGTTTCAAGGAGTGAAATTGGATCACATATATACCACTTCTAGATAACTAATAGAGTTTCAAGGGGATGCAAAGATTACTGGATACATTACAAATGAATTTCCAGCAAGGACCATACCTTTAGTAAAACTGAAAGTATTACTTAGGATCATATTTAAGTATGTTAACATGGCCTTCTCTATTGTTTTGAAATATGGATAAACTGTATATTTACTTCTCTTAATTTTCTATGACTTTTATTTTTTATTTTATTTTTAAAAACGTGATCTCTTCTTAATTGGGTTGTTGTATTTTGTAGTCATTGTTTTTGAAATAATGCTAGGTTTTGGATCATCGTTATATGATCTCTTCTTAATTTTTCATTTACTGATATATGGAGGTCAATTAATTTGATTCAACTTGATTTTTTCTTTCAAGACTTTTCTTAGATTTTTCATTTTGTTTTCCTGGAGTTAATTTGATTCAACTTGTTTGGGGCTTAATTGATTATAAATAGAGCAAAAGGAAAATAAGTAAGTAATTTGATTAACTGGATTCAAAATATAATATATATAATATTTTGATAATATTCATACAGGTTTCAGCAGCAAAGGTTCTACAGGAGACATGCAACTACATAAGAAACTTGCACAGAGAAGTTGATGATCTTAGTGAGAGGCTATCTGAGCTATTGGCAACTACAGATTCTGCCCAAGCTTCCATTATTAGGAACTTACTTATGCAATGAAATAAATCATTTCCTACTACTTTTGTTTCTTAATTCCTGATCCAACATCTTATTCAACACATAAACTATAACAGGATATCATACAGTATTTTTGTTTAATAAAATGTTGTTTTCTTCATTGTTCAAAATTGCATGTTCTAGTGGTGTGGTTATTTTATTTTTTATTATTATTATTATTATTATTATTATTATATTTTGCGTTCTGCTTTTCTTACTTTATGTTGTATCTAAATATATTAGCTGTGGATGCCATACAATTTATGTTTTACTTTCTTTGTTGGCTCTGCTCATGAAGTCGAATACTGATGGTATGAAAAGGCAAATAACGACGGTAAAATTTAACACTAAATTGTAACAATTACGACGGTTAAATTTCTCATTAAAATGTTATAATTACGACGGTCAAATGCGCAAATAACGACGGTAAAATTCCACACTAAATGTCACAATTACGACGGTCAAATATACAATTAACAAGCGTATATTCCCTCGTTAATATATCATAAAAATGCTGCAATTGGTCAATAATGACGGTAATTACT
>CAOJCR011706277.1:0-28756 GCA_948330485.1 Euphorbia neoarborescens | reverse complement strand
AACTCTTCTCAAAATCTCAAAAGGTGCTGAGTTGGAATCCTATTCTAATTCTAACTAAGGATTCTTGGGGTTCCGGAGGATCCAGCTACAGGAAAACCAGGAACGGAGAGCCCCCCCTTTTCCGCCCACTCTTTGGTCTTTTGGTAGTGCCCAGCTCTACTTAAGGCAACAAAGGAGCCCGACTAGACGGACCCAGATAAGAAATGTATTCATAGTACCCCTCCCCTTGATTTGACAATGATCGATGCCCAATTTGAGGGGCCTCCCTATACGATGAGATGTGGCCGTCACGTCAATATCACAGGCTTTTTGTAAAGCAATGCACCAAAACGAAAGAAAGAAACTAGAGAAAGAAAAAGAATTCCAATCCTTGAATGTCGATGTCGCCCTTTCTTCCACTTCTGGCCCGGATAGTTCTTAGCGAGGGGCTCTTTCCTTCTGGATTGATTCTCAGGAAAACGGCTCTCCAAGGTCTTGATCCAAGGCTCCCACTCACGCTATATCGCTGACTGTATAGGAGGACTTGTGTGACAATGATTTCCAATAGGGAGTCAAAGTGAATGCCGATAATTCACCGGAGGAGAGATAAGGGATAGATGAGATTTTCAAAGCCCGGAAGTGGTGAAGACGTTCATCGCCTTACTGCCATAGTCTCTCTGGAACTTCTTTCTACCATAGTCTCTCTGGCTGGCTTGCCGCCAGCCATCTAGCAGTGGAAAGGTTTCTGTCAGTTAGCTCAATCATAAATAGAGAAAGCATGAGTGGAATAGAAAGACGGAATGAGGACATAGCAAATCAGATCCTAGCTAGAGAGCGGCCCCTTTCGAACCAGAGTGTCGGGGAATTGCCTTCTTCTTCTATTCGGTATAATGGTGTGCTACAGTAGCAGCTGACCGTAAAGAAGTCCTTCAGGAGTTAGCTTATAGAGGTAAAGGTATCCTAATGGAAGGCTTAAGTAAGCGGTTCGCTGATAAAGGTAAAGTAATAATAGATCCACCCAGATTGAATTTTTGAAGCAAATCCTCTTCTTACCTATTTGTTGAAAGTAATTGTCTGGAATTACCCGAAGCTCTTTCGGTCTATGCTCCTTTCGGAGCAAATCAACTAGAAAGCCATACAGGTATGGGTTTAGAGGTTTGCCTCGGCCTAACCATAATTCCAATGGTAGACGGTAACGTTCCCAGATTGCCCTCCTCCGTTTTATTGTACGGGATCGGGTATTGTCTAGGGACGCAAGGGTCTTGTAGCCTGCTCCTCCTATCCTACATAGAGTGGAAAATCTATTGATTTTGTATTTCATGTCAATAGCAGCCAATCCATGAGGATGGTAGAAGTTAAGGACACACCGTAATGAGACAGGACTCAAGTCTGTCTCCATCCGGTTAACAAGAAACCGCTTCGCAAACTCTACGCACCCCGTGTCAGAGATCAAGGATTTGGAATAAGATATATCCACTCCAAGATCATCTAACATTTGGGCGGGAGCGACGGCAGGGTCGGTGATTAGTATATCATCACCCAACACCGCATAACCATCAAATTTTCTGCCTGGATAAACTTGTTCTGCAGCCAACCACACCAAGAAATGGTGCGAAAAGGCGAACAGAGGCCAAGAGCCATAATAACCAAGTGGTTGCCCAGCAACAAATGAGAAAGTTGAGTTCCTTCGCTTAACAAAAGGAACCTCAAATATATTTGTTGCTAAGGCAGAATTAACTACACTAGATGCAAACGTTCGGTCAAAAAGAGACTGGAACGCCTCAAACATGATCAACAGCGGCCATCTATCCGTTGCCGCTGATAAAGAATATGAGAAGGTGTCCTTAGCCCCCTTTAACCTATACAGAGGCTTGGTTTGATCAAATGTACCATCATTAGGTATAGACCTAAGTACAGTTGCAAGCCAAGCATGTATCGGATGCAAGAGCCGTTGGTTAATATAATTACCAATGGCGAAAATACGCCTCTTGCCCGCTCCCTCAAGAGAGCAACCCAGACGTCCAGACACTGGGTAAATCCCAAGATCGTCAGGCGACGGTAAGTAAGGACCAATTCTCGAACCATTCAAGCGATTGTTCGGAACAGAATTTGTTTCCTTTACTATCGAACGCATAACGAACCCAGGGCATCCAAAGGTTGCCCTGTGATGCCTGTTCTCCCCGTGCATGAACAAACTGCATAAGGAACTGCCAACTTGCTAATTCATAAGGAAAAGATGCAAAACAAGATCGTAATGATCTAACATCTTAAAACTTATGCTTTAACCTGTTGACAAGAACACTAACAGTAAGTCTAGCAGTAGGGAGAGCCTTCCAGGTTGGTTCAAACAAAAGCCCCTGTTGGAGGGGTATTTTGTCTATCAATGGCACGTATCGTTCCAATAGCATCTTAAAATTCGTCTTCAATTTCGATGATATTGAAATAATACGGGACATATCCTTAGGAGGTGTTATGATTGATTTAAAAGTCTGCTTTGAAATTGGCTTAGCTAATTGTATAAATTTAGCACAACTAAAAACAGACAGATAAAACTTACATAACATATCTCCTTTGGATGACCTACGGCGAATCCCCGACCTATGGAAGGAGGGAATGATACGCGGCAAGCCTGACCTAGTCAGGGAAACGGGGACAGATGATGCAGGAGGGAAAGGCGGTATACCACCCCTAAAGGTCATCAAGGAGGTTGAACACTGCTTTAAATACAATGCAAGGAACAACCAACCTGATTTCCTCCCCAACTGTAACAAACAGATGTTTTGCCACCAAGTATATGGCGATGCACATCTCCTTGGTTAGACCGTCCAGTATGATTAGTTGGAGTTTGTTTAATAAACCAACTAACATACGAGAACTTTCCAAAGTCCTCTGCCAAGACAGAGGTTTGATAGAGATCAAGGATTTAAATAATGGTTCTGATCTTCTCATATTATTTTATATAATAGGATTTAGACTGAGTGGGATCTCGCAAGAAGGGTCAATCAAGTACCACCTTCCCCAAGACCGCTTGCCTTCACTCAGCCCCATGATGAGGGCGGGTCTAAGACTCGATCATCATGGCCACTAACCAATCCATTTGGCGTGGTAAGAAAACCAGTCCATCAATTTAAATCCAAGATCCTACCAAAACCCTGCCCACTCGTCCACTTCCAGATTATCTTGTAATCTGTATAGAGTGGCACTGACGGCTACTACCATCAGATCCTCTTCCTTATGAAGGGTGAAAGGATAAGGTAAACAACAAATATCCATCCCTAATGGGATGAACCTCGTTGTCGCGGGTCCTAGACCTCAAGGATCTTGTAATATGGTATTTATTCAAAACAAGTCCCGGCGATCAGGGACCGGGAGGTGTAAATCTCCCCGCCCAGGGACCTTTAGCAAAGGCCCCGGACGCCCCCTTCTTACCTACATCATTTTCTTGATGAGCCTGAGTTACCTACATCAATTTTCATATTCTTGATGAGCCTGAGTTACCTAGATCATTGAATAGGCGGAGAAATAAATGGAATGTAAGTTAAACAAAGCCCTTCAAACTAGGGGGAAGGCTCATGACTTTCTACATTTCTCTTTTAGAGAGACGAAGTTTCGTTTCTCGTCTGTCTTTGTTTTCACCTAACGGTTACACTGTTGATGGTCGGGAGTAAGTAGAAAGTCAAAGTAGCGAAGCATCCGACCCGAAGGGATCTGCGCTAGCCTATTTCGTTGGGAAAGTCTACCGAAGCATATGTGTTAAGGATAGAGTCATTTCACCGATATGGATAACCGACTTGAGGTAGTCGTAGACTTATCGGATGAACTCTTCTCTCTCAATGGAAGCTAGATTGCTAATGCTAAAGAGTAGAGTAGAAGGCTTGGAAGGAGAGTTCACTTTCTTTGCCGCAAAGGTCTTTCAGAGCCTTACCCATAGTAGCAGTAAAGAGGCCGGTTCAGTAATGGGTCTGCTAAGAGAAAGAGTAGTGAGAGGCATTCTTCTCCTTGCTGAGCTTGCCGGGTAGTCCACTCTATGGGATGGGTAATTAGGCTATTAAGTCGGTTCCAGGTTCTATTCGAGATTCCCAGATTCTTTCACTCCAAGACTAGTAGCTTTTCCGCCAACAACTTTGTCTTCTTAATCTAAAACGGATCCCATCAACTCAAAACGAGCATTTATAGAGTCTCCCAGCAAGGGCAAGATGAAAGAGGTGGTTTCATCCTATATATATAATATAAGATGAAAGTGTAACCGCAGCTTAGGCGGATAGGCACTCCCGGCCACCGTTAATGTTAAATAGGCTCCCCCTTGAAGCCAAATGGAAATGCGGGACCGTCCGTGATCGCTATCGGTCACGATTGTAGCAGTAAAAAGTTACTGGGCAAAGGCGGGTTCAATCTAGCTATTGGACGAGATGTCAGGGCGCGTTCATCTGTAGGAAGCCGGATGAACAGAATTCCGCCGTGAGCTTCTGTGGCTTCAAAGGACTTGGGCATTTCTAATAAGGAGCCCATGAGGTTGGTTGTATGTGACAAGAAGGCAGCCAATGCCAATCCTGTGTTCCATGCCCGTTCTAAGCCTGGTGCTTTCTTTTCTGCTAAGCTTAAACCCGCTTATACTTATATAAGAATGAACTAAGCAGAGGCGAGGGTCAATTTCCTAGTCTAACTAGAATAGTGGGTGGCACCGGCCCTTATTGCTTTGCTTGAATTTCGTAGCCGTGGTAAGCAAAAGAGTCAGAGTTTAGCTTTTCCCATAATAGTCAGGGAACTAGGAAGAGGAGTACGAGATCAGGATAAGGCCGAACCCACCTAGGTTTAGAATTGGGATCCTGTTGCTAAGGAAGCCTTGAGAAGGAAGATGTCGCCGATATTGAATTCCTTCCCCTCTTACTGAATGAATCTGGTAACTAATGCCGCCAAAGAGGTGCCGCATCGCCTACCACAATTTCTTTTGCTGAACCTGTATATGAGACTGACTTTCTTCCAATGTAAAACTTTACCCGGGTAATAAGGAATAGAAGAGGGCTTTGTTCAGTCTTTAAGTAGAATTACTAGGTAAGTAGAAGGAGGAAAGCCTAGGGTTCAGAAGCAGGACCGGAAGTCTGAAAGGGTGTAACGGTGATAACTCTATATAGAGAGCTGAGTGCTGCATGCTAAAGCCCTCGCGGTTTTACGCCATCTGCCCTAAGGCATATATAGGCAAGCCGGTTTCCAAGCCTCGTCGGCCCCCAAGCAAGTTAACCAATGCCCAGAAAATACAGTTGCCTCCGTCATCTTTGGAGATGGAAGTCTTCGATCTGCCATATCGGCCATACCAGAATGAATTTTCTGTGATCACTTACTATCTTTATTCTTGATAATGGTGGGATTCACCCGGCTAAAAGAGAAGTTGAACTCTCTCTTCTTTTTTATTAGAATTTCTGGATCTGAAAACATCGTCTAACAACGGACGAAATTATTCATGTGCTCTTCGTTTTCAAGAGCCTACGTCCTCGGAAGGAATTTCTGCTACCTGTATCCACTTTGAAATTCAATCTCTTTCCATTTTTGTTTTGCATCTCCGAACTGAAAAGGGTTATCCGCGGTTGCCGCTCTTGTTTTATCTGCCCTTGTCTTTCCTATCGGTAGTCCGCTTAGGCTTCTAACTGCAGGAGAGTTAACCGCCTCTAATGAAAGGACAGGGGCAGACCTATTATCCCTATCGGTCCACTAATCATATGGAATTTCATCCCAAGTCAGAAACTGAGAAAAGAGCAGATCTTGATACTAATAGAAAAGAAGGCCCGCAGGAAGGAAAGCATAAGATAAATAAGAAGCCAAGCTTAGAGCAAGGAAGGGGGTAGGGAAGCAGGGAAGTAAGCAGGAACGAAGACTGTTACGACTATTTTCACTAGTTTCAAAGGCTGGATTGACCCTTGGGATTGAATCTGGCTAAGGCGCCCTCCTAATGCTATAGAACACGCGCTATAAGGCCAATAAATGCGATTGGTTTTGCATTCACTACATCGGAAAAAAATCACATACTGAGGATGGTAGCCGGCTAGCACCCACAAGAAGGCACTGATTGGATGAGTCCTTTCTTTTTTTCTTTCAAACCAACCTTGACTATTGATATTATCCATCTTCTTTTCTGAATATAAATCAAACTAGTATCCACCTTCTTCCTTTGCCGGTATCCTACGATCTATTGACTAAGTCATTTCACACTAAGCACTGAGAACATGGGCCCGTACCGTGCTACTGCCTTGACCTAGGATTCTTTTCCTCACATCGGATTCTGAACTAGAAAACGGAAGCTTGCGAGATTGCCCTTTGCACTGTTTGCAAGCCTTTTACCCTTGGCCTAGACTAACTGAGAGCAGGAAGTTGATTGACAGACCGAAGACAAGCCCTTTGGACCGATTGGCTCGCTTGATTGATTGAAAAGAACCACTGGCTTACCGCTCGCATTCGACTGGACTGAGATTTGTGTATATAAAGAAAAGGGACGAAAGAAGGAAAAAAGTGACTTCCGGTTCGCGATTCCCTTGTGTTCACATCTCGTTTTCCAATCTTTCAAATTCCGGCGGACATCTAACGGCCGCTAGACCAGAGCTCTTAAGGTCAACCCAACCACAAGAGCCGATACGATGAGTTAAGCTAAAACATAGGACAAGCCGAGCAACTTTGCAAGCATTCCAGGCTAAACACCTAACAGCGGTTACTCCTCCAACAGGTTCTTCTGGGCTACGCTAAACCTTACTGATCAACTCACAAGGATTGTTGACTCATCCTATTGGGAGGCCTAACGACTGCTAATGATTTCATACCTAGCTTCTTGATGAATTCGGCGTAAGGAGTGCAAACTTCCACTTATTCCCTAGAATAGAAGACATGGAGGCTACCTGTGACTGGCTGAGAGACTGATTTGTACCGCTTTCGGGAATAGAATGAATCTTAGTCGACTTCCCCCTGGCCCTAACCAACATGAACTCGGGAATGGAAGATGAACTCCTTCTTTTTCTACTTCTTTGTCAGTTGAGTAAGAAAGCAGCTAACCACTAGTTGATTGAGTGGAAGGATCTAAGAAGACCCTGAACGGGACGTGTAAGGAAAGGCTTTGTCGATTGAAACTCCACTCCTTCTTAGCCGAGCTAGTAACTTCCTCTCACTCGAAGTGAGAGATTGTACCAAACCTTCTTTTAGTCGAGCTCTTTGAAACTCCTCCGCTGGAATTCCCCATCGAAGTTGTAGATTCCCAGAGTGGAGTTCTTTCCTCTCCGTATTAGTAGGTGGAGCTCTTCTCTTTCCCTACTAGTCAATCGGTTATCAATCGTTAAGCCTCTTTTACCAGGTATTTCAGTGTAAAAAACTTTATTAGCCGGGCATCTCCCGTCTTTGTCTAATAGCTCTTCTTTCTTATTACTTGGATCCGGCTTATTGCTATCTCCTTCCTCTCCTGTTGGTCGAGTTACTTCGTTCCTCTCTTCTTCATAGTTAGTGGATCTAGCCGAGGAATGAGAAAGAATGGTTGAGAATCTGAGTTGAATCAGGTTTGAGTCTTCTCTATTTTAGAAGGTAAACCTACTTCATGTAGGTGGGTGAGAAGCAAAATAGAAAGCTTCAATCAAGAAGAGTTTCGCAACAAACCTGGACTAGGCTGGTCAAACTTCCCTTGGGTACGAAGGTAAGCCATAAAGCTAAGCGGGTATTCACTCCTCCCTTCCCGTTTGAAGTGAAACTGGATCGTCGGTCGGACCCTTCACTGTCTTGCGTAAGGTAAGGAGTGGAAAGACTCTCTCCTAAGCAGGAGGTTGGGGTATTGGCTTACCACATCTACCTGGAAGGAAAAAAAAGAGTAATTTTCATACCTCGAAGGCAAAACGAATATTGGTCAATATTCTACAAGGGAAAACTCAAGGGCAAGCATGTGGTAAATTTGAAACATACCACTCAAGATATCGTCCCATCAGAACAACTGGATCACTTGGAATTTGCACTGAAACGGATCTCTCCTAATTGGCAATGCCCCTCCAACCCTTAGGATTTTTATAGGCTGGGCCTGCAATTAGATAGGCTGCTCACTTTAAGACTGAATGGAAAGGCTAGACATAAAAAGAGGGCACTCGCTCGTATGGCCCGACCGCAAATATTGATACAACTCCATCGAAATGAAACTGAAACTTTTTCGCTATCGAAACCGGGTCAACTGCTGGAACTCCAGCTCCAACCGGATCTCCAGAGGCTTAACTTATGAGGCTTAACTTATACTGTAATTGGAAAGGCAATAAAAGGCACAAACAAGGAGAGGTACGTATAGTTACTCGACTGTAAAGGAGAGGAACGGAGGAACGGGCTAACTCGACGCAGGTGAGGTACGCTAAGTTAGTCGGCTGCTAGGGAGAAGGGGGCACTTGACACTAACGCAGCCCCGGGTCCCGCAGCATGCCGTCAAAGTCCTATTTTAAGATAAGAAAGAAAAAGCCGTCTTTGAACCTCTTTTCAAGAGAAATAGAAAATCTTCTATTTACGGGAGTCCGACGAAAAGACTAGTTACGAGAGCCCGACCGCTTTCTCATCTCATAAAGGGTTCAAAGAAAGGATATTTCCGGCAAGGTGAAATTCGACTTTCAAAGCAAGGTACTAAGAGTAAAGTAAGCAGAGTAAAGGGTGATCTTTCAGAGTAGCCACGAGAGTTCGACGGTCAAAGTGAAGTTCCGAGAGTGAAACGAGAGGAAGAAGAAGGAACTAGAGTGAAACGAAAGGAAGCAGCGGGGCTAGGAAGTTGCTTTACCGCCTTACTCGACCAGACCGGACAGGGGTAAAGCAGCCTGAACTTCACTAGTCTAGTAAGAAAGTAGCTTCAAGCGCTTTCTATGCCCACATTGAATTGAATTACAACTGTAATAATATCATTGAATTTCTTTATTCCGTGAACAAATCCATCTTCACTCACGGAAAGTACACTTTTCACTTGTACCTGCCTTCGACTTTAAAGTGGAAAGTTCGATCCACGCACTCTTTCATTAGACGAGGAAAGCGCAAAGACAGACTGGCTCAATGCCTTTACTGCCCGAATCAAGGACTTTCCCATGCACACTTATTCGTTCTATTCCAAAGCCACAGCTGAATGCCGTACTTGCTTTTCTTTAGAAAGTCGTTTTCAAGCCGCTAGTTGAATTAATCATTAATCGCACTTGCGCGACTAATTGAACCAGTTCCCTCGGCTCCTTTTCTTGCTTGATTTCGTGATTCAAAGGAATTGACCAAGCTGACTGACTTTCCTGATTACTCATTTTCTGCTTCCTGCTTGGAGGAAGAGAATCCGCTGTTACAGACCCGGTTGTGAAAGAAGGCAAGTATACTGACTTGGCTCTTTTAAGGACAACTTTCCTTAAAAATGTACGAGCAGTAGAATAAAGATGCCCACAATCAGATGCTATAGGAACTGAACTGCCAATACGTATATCAAGATAAAAAAAAAAGTATGAAAGGGATCCCCTAATGCCCATATTAGCGAAATCTTACTCAATAGGAACTGCACTTAGACTTGCCTCTAGGGCTTCCCCCTGTATGGCTTGTCTTTCCAGTGGACTGAGAGAGCGAGCTCTAATCTAAATTCTAGACTCACATACTTCACATTCTAAATTGAATGTACGATCTTAGACTCTAAGATTGGAATCGTCTTCTTTCGTTCTTCTAATAAAATAAGGTATTCCTGTGGAAGAACTAGGCTAGAAAAGAATCCCTCTAATGCATTCATTCATCAATCTTGCATGGGCTGGGGAATAGAATAGGAATGAAGCCAATCTTTCCTGCTATTCAATCATCCTCCCTTACAATTTTCAACCGGGAAAACGTGAACTTGTCCGATTTGGACGCCAGTTTAGGAAAGGAAGTCGACTTGCAACCAAAAATTAGGGGAAAATGAAACTTTTTGGATTTGAACCAATTGAGAACTTTGACCTTGCCTACTCTGATTTGGTGGGTATCGTAAGAAATTAAATGTCAGACTAGCAATTGAATTCCTAACCACTGCAAAAGACAAGAAGGGCGTAACCGGTGTTAAAGTGTTAAGGCTAACTGCTCTCGTAGTCGTAGCCGCTCTTGGCACGGATTCCTTTCCTGATTGGGGCCTGGGGAAGGCTTGTCTTCGATCTCAGCTCATTTCGGAGTCACTTCCCTTGTGTAACGGCGCGTAAAGGTCACTCCCTTTCCCAGCTAAGCTATTAAATAAAAGAAATTGGACTCTTCGGCCCAGCTGAACCACATATCTTATATTCTTATATATAGCTCTCTTTCCATGGTGTCCACTTTCCATCAATTCCTATGTGAGACAAGTTTTCATGTCAAGAATAGGTCTAGAAGACCGAGTGATTCTCTCTGTCAAAAAAAACCTGTGAGAGAGGAAAGAACTTTTACACATGAGAAGTGTTAAGACAGGCTAAGTCAGAAAGAGATCAAGGAAAAAACTGGAAGCTTTGTAACTGGTATGTTAAGATGAAAGTTTCATCTCTTGTCTTTAATGACAATGAGACAGATAAAGAGAATGTCAATACAAGAATGACTTTATATAAAGAGAAAGATCAGGATTCATGATCGGATCTCCCAAACCAAACTGTCTGAATGACAGAACCTCAGCTCCTTGGCTCGAAAAATGCTTTTATGTCTTAAGTACAAAGCAAAGTAAGCTAAGGGTAGAATGTAATGAATTACATTTAAGACTAATCATTCTTTAATAGGAGCAAAGACCCTAGCGTCCCTCTAGCTTCGTAACTCGCTAAGATAGTAAAATGAAAATATTCTTTTTACAAAACCAAAGATCTACAATTTCACCTGAGTCTGGTCTTCCTTCCTAACTAGTAACTTAGCTAAACTCTATGCTTTCCTTCATCCCAGGAAAGAGCTCTAGCTAGGCGTGTGAGATGACTGTCTTACCTTTTCGGTTTTTTAAACATTCTACTTACCTCTAGTTGAATGGCTTGGTCGATCATCGAGTTAGCTCTCCCGTCTTTTAAGCAAAGAAAGATCAAGAGTGGAGATGTGAGAAAAAGAGAGAATGCTTTGCCAGCAAACCAGTAGCAATCGGGTTACAAGCTGAAGTTTGAAAGGTAAGGCACCATCTTAGGCTAGCGAAGCTGCTAGTTTTTTCTTTTAGCTCAGACAGAGATGAATAGAAGACAGAACTAAACCGGACTAGGGTATGGGCTAGGGAGGTTGGAGGGTAAGGCGCCGAGTTAGGTTACCCCATGGTTCATTGCTTTATTCAGCAAAGAAGGAAGTTCACTGGTATAATGAATAGAATTTCATGGCATGGACTAATTACGTGAAATAGGGTATACCGCTAAGATGAATTCATCGAATTTCATGGCATGGACTAATCACTAGTAAACTAAACTAGCTTCTTGTAGTATTTCATTTCATTTATCTTTTCCGGAAGAAAACTTTAACCTGGTACTTTCTTACTCGACTGCTATGGTACGAAGTTAACGAGACTAAAAGGAGAGCAGCTCGACCGGGAGCTAAAGCTAAAGCTTCTATTTCATTGTTTTTAACTAGTAAACTCGCTTCCATTTCATTTCACTGCCCTCGCTTTTCTTTCTCTTTTCAACTGTAATAATTTCATTGAACAGCTTCAACTTTCACTTTTTCAATGGAAAAAGAAGATCAAGCTTGTCAGTAAGAAAGCTTACTTATTCTTCACTAAGCTTCTTAGTAAGCAAGGTTAGTTAGTCTTCAGTAATCTCAGTACCCACTCTATTCTTTTTCCCTTATCTATCTATTTCTTTCTATTCTCTGACGTTACTACTAGAAAATACCAATAGCTTTCTGAAGAAATACAGTTAGCATTGAGGTACCTAATATAATTGCTACCATATGACTACTGCCCTTATGGGCTTCAGTTATGACAGAATGATTTTTGACTTTCTGAGTGGGGGCATTATCGATCAAACTTCTTGGGGAGGGGTTTCTCATATCATAGACGTATCGATACTCATGTGACTCATACTTATATAAAGAGTCTTTAATTACATTAATTAATTCTTTCATTTTCTTTTTATAAAAAATTAGTGGCGGGGGCATCTATCATGTAGAGATTTGTTTCTTTCTCTTTCATAATCGTTATATTGATTATTTAATATTCTTATTTTCTCAATAATATCTTCTTCCGTGTCTGCTTCTATAGTTAATCCACTAAAAGAATTGAGTATATGATCATATAGATAAAGAAATTCATCATGTCCTGCACAATAGATGACTGAACCCATAATAACACAAGCTAGCGTTTTCTTAACTTAAATAGAATCCTCTTTGTCATGAAGTGCGGTATACCTTGGTCATATACCATGAATCCTTCTCTAGGCGGAAGGGGAAAAAGACCTGAGAAATCCTTGAATTCCTCCTCGTAAGAACGGGGATAAGAACCTCCAAGAACTTTCAGCCATGTCAATGCTTACAGTGTCTGAGTCGGAAGTGCTTACTGTATCTGAGGACTCGAGTACAGATTTCCCCTTGTCTGGTAAAGCGGGTACTTCAGTTGCTGGGCTTCTGCCTTCTAACTGCTAAAGCTACGAAGCAGTCCTTGAAGAAAGAGAGAAACCTTCTCCTTCTAAGCTAAAGGCCAGTCTACTTCCCCAGGTAAATCTCTTTTTTCTCAGCTTTCTCTTCTTTCTGTAAGTGTGAATACGAATACAGAAAGAAGCGTCAGCAGCTAATGAAGCCAATGCAAGGACTGCTAATGCTAATGCTAGATCTACTACAGGCTCCTCTATTTGTAGTGCTGGTGCATAGGTAGGTTGTGCCGGTGAAATGGTGGCCTACTTCTGCTTCATTAGCGGAAGATATTTGGATAGTTCCAACCAACACTTTCATCAACCGAATCCACTGCTAGGAACCGAATAGCCCTCTTTCTCATCCCGTTCCGATCACTAAACGTAGAATCTGAATAGAATTAGGCTCTGCAGCTCGCAACATGGTCAGAATATTTGACGCACGAGCAGCTCCAGGTCCGGAACTAGTAGACCCAGCAGATGCTGAGTCAGTTGGGTTCAATCGATTCTGTTAGTTTAGAAAAGACAGGGAAACCGTAGCCCTACTCCTTTCCCGAACCAGCAACTCCTTTTTCTGCTGCTTGCCATGCATTCCAAACTTTCTCGCTTTCCTTCTTACAAAGTAAACTTTGAAGGTTCTCTATAGCCATTTTAGTGGCACTTATGGCTTTCTCTTTCAGTCACCTCTCGAAAAATCCAGCCGCAGGTCCACTACCGGTACACTCGCTATATTTCTATCCTACCCGGAAACTAGATTCTTCCCTGCCTACTAACTATAGCTCGCGCGGAACACTTGTTATATTCATCCAGATAAGAGGGTTACTCACTGAATGAGCGCTTACTGCTCCCTCTACCCTAGGTTTTTCCTGCGACTAGGGAACGCAGAGTTCTTCTATCGGTCTTCTTCGATTTGGTCGCTACGCTTCGCTTTTGTTGGTACCTTGGCGTTGGAAAGGGGGCCAAAGAGGAGAAAGCTTGCTGACTCAAGAACGAATGAGTTCTTGAGCTTCGACTTGCTGACTTGGTTCCTTAAAACCTATTTATCCGACTTGGTCTGCTCTCCTTGCCTTTCAGTAGGTCTTTCGCTTTGCTGCTATCCTTCCCTTTGTCCCTATCCGGGGTAGGGTAACTCTTCCGAGAGCCGGCTCAGAAGTGCGGTAACAACATTTTGGTTATCTCTTTACTTTATATAGGTCAGTCAGTGTCCTTAGTATAGTCCTTAAAAAGTTTCTTTATTTATATGGCCTCTAATCACGGGGCTTTACCAAAGCTTAGGTCGGCTTTGAGGTCCGCTTCCGAGCTTGTTTGAATTGACTTAATCTGAATGAGAGCCCGGAGGATGTGAGTGTTTTGATCCTAGATCCGAGTCTCATGCCTTCCTTATCTTATAGGCTTTTCGTTTATTCCCTGAGCCCACCTTTAGCCCTTGCTTTCGTTTCGCGCTAGCTGCTTTCCCTTATGTAAGTCTTTTTATACGAAAAAAAGTGGGAGTTCCCTTATCGTCGCGGCAGTGAAAGTGTCATTCCTTCTCGCTGGGAGTGCACTTCATCGAGTTGGAGGTACATTGGTAAGTAAGCGCTTCCTTCGATTGTGAGATCCTTACATGCAGTCTCTTGCCAGGCAGGGGAATGGGAATCCTTCTTTTGCCTTCCCGGCTGGGCTTTCTTTGTTTTGAGTTTGGAGGTGATTGGCAAGCGGAGGAATGAATAGCTTGATAGTTTGGAAGGGAATTCTTTGATGTTAGCTCGCTAGGAACCGTCAGGAGAAGAAAGACGAGCTAAAGCCAAGCGAACAATATCACCAGGTGTGTGTGACTCTTTCCTTTTGTGCGGTAGAGAGGTTAGAGCATTAAGTGATAGGAGAGGAGGTTGGGGGTTCAAGCAAGGGGGAAGGGAAGGCGCTGGGGAGGTGCGGGTTGTCGCTATTCCCAACGGCCTTAAACAGGCTTTATTGCGGTTGGTGTATGGAAGTTCTTAAGCTCATCCCTATGGATGGGACTTTTCATCTGCATAAAGCCTCTGGAGCGTCGTATTGAGAAATTTTTTAGTTACGATTTTTCTTCTGCGACCGATCGCTTCCCGCTTAATGTGCGGAGTCTCATAGAAACCTAAGGTTTGATGCTTGACCATCGGGAATGGAAGAAAAAGTATTACCGTTCGAAGATGCTCGGGAAAGGTACGTTAAGTTCGAAGATGCTCGGGAAAGGTACGTTAAGTTACTTGACTGAAATGAAAGGGTCGAAGAGGGGTAATGTTAGTTACCCGGAAAGGAACGAAGGAACAACCGAGCTAGTTTCTTACCGGAGGAACAACCGAGCTAGTAGCTTTCAACTCTTAATCCCGGGAAGTTTGAAAAGATTGATCAGATCCTCGCCGAGGGCTGCGAGACCGGTGGTTCACAGAAAGAAGATCAGACTCACTGTGTTAAGCATGCCGTTGAATTACCATTTTAGCTGAAAAAAGTCCCCCAAAAAGAGAGATTTTTTGCTGTAGTAAACCCGCTTAAAAGCTGTAAACCCGCTTCAAATCGTGAATTTGCTCAAATCTGCTTATGTAATAGCAAAAGTAGGGTTTGTTCTGGTGAAAAAGGTCTTATCGAGCAGCTAGTACTTTCTTTTCTTCGTTTTCCCGGCTTTCAAAGTTTGATGCCTTTTCTTTAGTTTTTGCATGCATGGGCAATTCAATGGTTTGTTCGGCTGACCTAAGTAATTTCTTATAGAGGAGAGGTACGTAGTTACTCGAGTGCTAAGGAGAGGAACGGGTGAAAAGACTAGTTACGTAAGCAAGGCCAGAGGAACGGAAGGGGCAGGAACGGGCTAGCTCGGGGAGGTACGTTAAGTTACTCGACTGAAAGGTGAGGAACAAGTAGTAGCTTGAGTTCGGTTCGAAAAGTAGCTCGAAGGGGGAGTGAAACGAGAGGGTTGAAGACGAAGGAAGAGACTAGGCAAAAAAGGCCATAAACCCGGCTCCAGGCCAACCTTAATAGCCGAATTAGCATCGATTGAATCACAAATTGACGTAGCGATCGAAAAAGCTGTGAAGTGAATAGGGCTTCAGTTCTTATTTCCCAAAGGTAGTTCCGCGGGAAGGCAACTCAATACAATAGGTAGAAAAAGCCGATAAAGAAGCTCAAAGCAGGGGAAAGAGATGAATGGATAAAGAACGACGCCCAGGGTCCATCCTCAAGTCTTCTTAGGATGATGCTTGAACTGGATCCTCTAAAGGGATAAAAACCGAGGTACGTAGTTACTCGAGTGCTAAGGAGAGGGGAAGAGGAGGTAGCGTTGTCTCTACTATATAATGATTGATTGCTAGCAGTGAGAATATCCGATGCAGTTAACCCGATTGAAGGAACCCACGGGCGATAGGGTTAGAATCCGACTAAGCTTTGCCTCTCAGGGCATCTTCTTTTCTCTCACGGGCTCACACCTTTTCTTTTTACTAAAATACATGAGAATACGGTATAGGGGGTGAAATAAGATAATAGAGTAAGGGATGCCAGAACTTTGTCCCTTGTTGAATCGACTGTGAACGAATGCTTGAAGCTATTGTTATAATATCCTGAGCTGCTCGAAGGGTCGTAGCCCGAACTGACCTAGCTGCAGAGGAGAAGTTTGACTTCCGAGAGCTGATCCTAGCTTGGACTGATCTTTGACCCGGCGAAAGGATACGTAGGTTTTTGTTCCTTCTTCTAAATTGGATCCTCCTCACCTTTTTCCAGTCTCTCCATTTCTTCTGTCAAATCATCATATTAAGGCCCCTCTATCCCATGGGGGTTCATCAATCCTCAAAACTTCCCTTCTCTATTCGGCCCTATCGAAGGAATGTTACTTTCAATTTCTATGCTCGGGTAGACTGATTCTTCCGGAAAGGACTTTCAACTACAACTGCAGAAGGAACTGAAGGAGAGGAAAGAGCTTTCGGTCCGGAATTCGGATTTACCTCTTTTTGTAAGATATGCTAATTTGTCAAGCCATGAAAGGGCCTAAGATAAGAAAGGATCTAATCTAATCCCGAAACGAAAGTAGAAGGAAGGGCTGACTGATTCTCTTCGGATCGGAGAAAGCCTTAGGACTTGATCCTCTTTGCCAGTCTCGTAATAGAGCGATTTGATTCAGGATTACCGCCATCGAAGAAGTTCCCGTATCCGATATTGAGACTTTGGCCCCTTCTATGCTCGGGGGGACTCTCGCGAACTAAGAAAGCAGGAATAAGAAAATTTGCCCCCCAAAAAAAAGAAATGTACACGGTCAATTGGATAGGTCAAGCCGGTCTGGTCTCCTCCTGTGATTACGACAGAAGCCTAAGCTAAGCGCCTAAACCAGGAATGGAGGAAAGCATCCGGTCAAGCAGCACGCACTTGGAAAGGAAGACCCCAATCCCGAAATCTTTTTAAGAGCAGAGATAGACTCCTTTTTCACATCAATCAGCAGGCCGTCTCAAAAGCGAGACCAAGTGAAAGTGGGATAGTAAGTATAAGTCCCCCAACTTCAGGATCGTATGAATGGGACTATGACTCCTCCGAGAGAAGCTGATAAAGGGCTAAACTAAACCTCGATGGCTCTTTCATCTCTAAAAGAGGGGAATAAAAGGAAGTCGAACTCTTAGGATCCCACCAGTCCAAGACTATTCATCCCTTGCTCGTCTAGAATTCTTAGTGTTCGAGAAGGGTTCAAGAAAGCCGTCCCCCGACAGTCAGTGCTTTCACCTTAGGGTCAAAGAGAATGGGTCTCATCCGTAAAGTCAAACTCTTGATTCAATCCCGACCCCGACCTTATCCGCCGGTCAACCAGAAGAGGAGGAACAAGAAGGAAGTGGAAGCGAGAGGGAAGAGTCAAAAGCAAGTAATAAGTAGCCCGCCTATCCATATATGATGTTCTCACCCCAATCCGAAACCATTTGCTATTACAGCAAGAAAGAAAAGACTAAATATTTCTTAATCCCTACTACTGTCGGGGCTAGCTTCCCCTACCCTTCTGCTTTCAGAGTCAAGTTGGTTACCCTTGCCTCGGTCTAAAGTAGAGGTTCTCGTATGGATAGATGGCCTTTCGAGGTCAGCTATATCATCTCAATCAAAGACTAGCCCCGATGAGATTAGGGCCAGGCTCATAGCTGCGTCGGAATTATCTTAGATAAGAGAGATTCGTTCTGCCCTTTGTTTGTTTTTCTAGTCAAGTGAGGTAGTCCTCTCCCAGGAGCTTAGCCTTGTGTGACCTGAAATGGGTCGGCGACAGCCGGGATACCAGAGGGCATAAATCCAATCGGACTGAAGAAGGGGAGCAATAAAACGATAGATTCTTTTAGTGTTCAGCCCCACTATGAGTTTTATTATTCTATTGTAATAAAGTTCTATTGTAATAAGGTGACTATACTATAGCATTTCAGGTTCTGGAATGGAATACAGATCGGATTTGGGCTAGCTTTTCTCATAATAAGAAGAAGATTGCGTAGACATCATACGGTCGGGGGAAGACTATCAATTAAAAAGCTTCTTTACACTTAGCTTTCTTCTGGTCTTACGAATTGGATTTAAAGCTACTTCTTATTGAAGAGTGGATCAAGCTGAGAAAGAGCTTCAACTTCCTATTCCAATAGAAGATTCTCCGGAGGCAGAAGTACTATAGGTATGGACGAGGAGACAGCGCGGGTAGGAGCATTCCTAATAGGCTGCTTACTCCAAGAGCTGAAATAGTTATTCTCCCCCTTCCTGTGGGTTCCAAGGTTCTCCCTTACTAACGAACGTAAAAATCCAATTCAAGAGGCCAAGAGAACCCTTCAGATACCGTAAGATGCGTTTTACAGCCGTACGGTGATCCTTGAAAAAACGTTGCCAAGAAGTCAAATAGTCTTGAAAAAGAGTTGGAAGCTGAGAAAATTCAGTGCAGAGAATTCGATGGTGATGTATGGAATGCTCGGGCAAGGAAATAGAGATCTGAATAGCTACAGCTGGCCTAGCACTGAGGGCTATATTCTTCTAGGGGGCCTTCTTCTCATCCGCTAAAGAAAAAGTAGAAACTAGCAACTCTCCTATCAAAAAGGTTACCAGTGACATGCTAAAAGAAAGCTGACTTTGACTGGATTCTGTCTACTAGCAGCTATTGGAATGGGAGACTGGCCTGGCAATGTATCCACCTGACAGTTCTTTCTTGTTTCCTGTCCGATTCCCCATCCCAAACATAGACCGGCTCCGGAACCTGTAACTCTATCTTATCGGAAACTGCACAGGATAAGCAATGGGATCTATTGCAAGCTAGGCCCGGCTACCTTTTGCAATTGGAAAAGTTATATGTCGAAGCTAGGTTCAGGGAGCTGGTCACGACCTAATGTCAGTTCTTTCAGTCCGCTAGCATAGCTGCTGATATGGAAGAGCCTTTCTCTAGCCTGGAGCCTGGAAAAGCAAAGGGAGATCTACGATACGATAGGGACACGAACGATAAGAATAAGACCTTAAACCGTAACTATACTTAGACTATGGATATGTTCTCAGATCAGTCTTTTCCCTTTCTGCTGTTAAAAGATCTATCCTCTTCGCGACCTTTCACCGGGATCAACTACTTGCTTGTTATTCTTCAGGAATCCGCTCTAAAGACCCGCTACCGATGAGGGGCTGGTTTTCTTTTTTGACAGCATGGGTTGGATAGCTCACCGGTCATGGGAGAGACTCCCTGGACATTTGGCATTGGTTCCGATCAACGAGGAGGGAAATTTAGAAAAGTGATCTCTCATCGGACCGACGTGAAACCCTTGGAAGAGATTGCGGGACAATCTCTGGGGGCTACGGAAGAATAATAGACTCACTTCTGCAAGGAAGAGTAAAAAAGCGAAAGAGGCTTTAGTTACTTAATTGTACTTAGAGGGAAACCCCCCAGCTTCTTAGAGGCTTGGGACAATGGTGGAGGGTTCAGAGTACCTGATAGCCCCGCTAGGCTGGGCAAGGGAAGGAGCACCGGGCCTACCTTTACTCGAGTTCTCATGAGTAATAGCGGGACGCTTCGACGGCTAAGAAGTGAAAAAGGCAAGTAAGGAAGCTGGGGATCTATTACTGGTAAGGAATCAGGTAAAGAAGAGAGAAGGCAGAAAGCACTATCATGCTTTACACGAGAAACCCCCTGCCACTCCTTATCATAAGGATCTTAACCCTCTTCCGAATCTTGTAAGTCAGAGGAAAGCAAATATACTAGCAAGCAAAAAATTCGCTACAGAAAGATGAGAATTTTTTTCCCTGAGGAAGCGGAAGGAAGAAGGCCGGATATCACAATCATGTAAGTCATAAGCGGAAGGTGAAGGCGCCAAGGTGAGAAGACTGGGACCTCAATGAGGAGAACTTGCTGAAAGCATTTTATCTCAGTCGATCCACTTGAAGAAAGCATTCAACCGTCGATCACAATCTGGTGAAGGCGCCCTAGAACCAGGACCCAATCGACAAGGAAAGGCTACTGAGCCACTTGGCTTCGTTCACTCCTAACTAAAGCTGTGAATCCCGGAAAGTGAACTCCGAAAGAAGGTACCTCGGGTGAGGAGGAATTGAATCTCTTATGGTTTTCGCTTTTCTCTTGGAGTTCCTATCTTCAGAGGGTGTCTTAGAGCTACACATCTTCAAAGCTTGGCTGATGCTACACATCTTCAAAGCTTGGCTGATAAAGTCAGGGCTAAACTATCAGCTCAGAAGCTTCAGTCCTAGGCGAACTAGAAGGGATAGCACTGGTCGGAGGTGAAGCTTCTAGACCAACTCCTTCTCCGGTCTCTCTATGACTTTCAAGGGCCAGGAATGATAGAGAGAGCTCCTTTCGGATGATAGCTGTTGGGAAGGAACCTCTTCCTTCACCTACTACTACAGATAGATGAACGAAGCTCTACTGACTACTCCACGCTAACCTGTGTACTACTGCTTCCATGCTCGCTCACTGAAACTCTTGCGCTAGATTACGTTTCGCTTAACTCTCAGGATGGAATGGAAAGATCTAGTAGTTCCATGTCGAGTATTGAAAGAAGAAAGCACGCGCAGGAAGACTGCCTGTGACTCCCACTGGCACATATTGACAGATCGCTTTCACCTAGACTATTGAAAAAATGACTGATCAAGCAGACCCGCTTCGCTGCTCTTGTCTCCGTCACCAGCTTTTCAGATCTCTATTGCCATGAAGGCTAATTTATACCTTTATCTTAGCACGAGAGCGGCATATCGTCGGTCAAAGACCTTTGGTCCCTGTCTGTTGACGGAAAAGAGAAGAGAAAGGGGGATTGGGCTTGTGAAAGGATTGCTAAAAAGAAAGACTCTTAAGCATCAAGATCGCATCTTGGATCACTGCCAACTGATCATCATATAGCATGATTCAAACTCCTACCGCTTCGCTAGCGAGCTTTCCACTTCGGCTGTAAAAACGAATATCCATGCTGGTCTTGACCTGACACGAGCTATTGAAGCTCTCTTCCTAGCCAAAAACCGCTTCCTGGACGATTCGGAAAGCATGAGCCCTAATGCTGTACTTTTTTTATTAAAACCTAAGAAGGATGGCATCTTCTTCTTCAATCTCCACAAAGCATGCGCTCCTACTATCTATTGTGCCTACCCGGCTTACTTTCTTTCTAACCCTACGTAACAAAGGGGATCAAGGACATCATTGACTTACAGCGATTAAAAGAGCTAATTCCCTCTTGGTCTACAGCCTTATCTTTCTGATAAGAGATAGCATTAGGGCAGACTGCATTAAATTCTCTCAGATAGAATATCTTAAGTTATGTAAGGATGTTCGAGAAAAAGTTCGGCTTTCGAGTCAAGTAAGCAAGCCGGGATTGTGAACAGGAAGGTTGATCGATATGGTGTAGTTGAATTAATTGCTTGATTTCGTACCGATCGGAATTTAGTAGTGGTGCTTTGCTTCCTTTCCTGGCTTTGCTGCAGAATAATGCCTTGTCTGGTCCTACTAAAGAGGTCTTACCTTTCGGTCTACACATGGCTAAGCACCTTGGCCCCACTCCTTCTCGATGCCAATCTCGCACTTGACACGCACATCTTTTTCTATTTATTCTCTTATTCTATTTCTTTTTTCGTTGATTCTTTTCTTGATTATATCATATCATTCTTCTTCTATTACCAGTCTCTGTCTCTTGCTTTCGAGGCCTGTAGTTAAGTTAACGAAGATATCCTCAACAGCGGATTCACCGGATTTGCGGCATACCTTCATTAAAGCTGAATTTGCGGCATACCTTCATTAAAGTTGATATGGTATTCTTTGTATTCAATCCAATCTCTTTTATCGGAGAAGGAAGACTAGCTATATGCTAAACACTAGCGCTTCGCTCTTTTACTTTTAATAGGGATATCATGTACCCATCTTCCTAAAACCGATGTCTTAACACTAGAGTCATATTAAAAAAACTGGCCAAGGGTTAAGGCTAATTGTGCTGGTTCTTATGTTGCTTGAATGTCGGAGAATCAATCCACTTCCGCACCTTAATAGCTAACTGGAGTAATGGCGTGAGCTGTCCGTACTGCTTGTATTTGTGCTACCTTAGCTGCTGATCACAATCTTATTCACGAACTAAGACCGGATATGCGACAAAGAGCTAATTAGAACTCAACTCCGAGGGATCGACTCTAAACTAAAGTAGAGTAGCTGTACTTGCCTGCCTCAATAGAAAAAGATGATTGAGGGATATTCATTGCCCCAGGAAAGAAGGTATGCTTGTGCCTGAAGAATGGCAGTCAGAAGAAGAGAAATCAGCCTGAGTTCAATTAGAGTCAGTAAGACCCGACGGGGAGCTTCAGTCTTCATGCCGTGGAAGTTTTGGTGTTACAGAGCACAACTATAACAGTGCAATTGAAATTCTTAGCACTTTAGAGCTTGATAAGGTTCTTGAGGACTTTAGCAGCACAGGTGATTGCAATCAAATGAAGCAGATTCTTTCTTACTATAGAAACTTGAGCGACACACATTTGATTACATTCAGAGATCTTCTCAAGTTTATGCTCACTATCAAATCTTGTCCTTGTGGACAGAAGAAAGAACGCTTGGCTTCTGCTGCTGCTGCCACTGCCTCATCTTCTGCTTTGAGGTCTACTCCCCGTGTTGCAGCGTTGCAAAAGAAGGTTTCAGTGAAGCACTAATTTCCAAGATACAGATAATTGAGTACTTTGATTGATAGTCTGAATAGTAGATGGCCTCCGAGAAGACTAGAATACACAGCTGGGGTAATTGTGGATACACTAAAGGCGAAGAAGAAGGCTAACAAATATGGGGATGACTAGGCAAGATGTGAGAGATGCAGCTAGAATGCACATTGGTGACACTGGTTTGCTTTATTATGTGCTGAAATCAATGAACAATGTGATTATTGGAGGTCATGTTGTTCGTCGCACAGTAAATTCCAAAACAAAGCTTTACTCAATTGATGAGCTTGGTAAAGAGAATATGTCTGTTAGATTCACTGAAGCAGAAGTCGAAGTAGTTCCAGAGCCACTACCAGCAGCACCTACAGCTCCAGGAGCTGATTTATATGCTGATTTAGAAACTGATTTAGGTTATTTGTACTAAATAGTTCTGCTTAATTACATTACACTGAATCAGAACTTGTTGAAGTGGCAACTCAGACAATTCTTGACACCAAGCATTTTGTTAAGGAGTGGCCTTTTTAATTTAAAGATGAAGAAGATCAGTTATTGAGATTCATATGCCAAGTGATGCCTAATATCATTCAATTAGAAGCTGAACTGAATAAGAAATTGCCTCCTGGGGAGATTGTTATCCTTCCCTTGCACGCCACAGTTGCAGAGCTCAAGCAAGCTGCAGAGAGTGCACTGAGAGATACTTACTGTATTCTGGAGAAAGTCGAAGTGATTCAGTCTATGTGAGACCTATCTCAAGATAGAGGACAGAGGTGGGAAAGCTGGAAGCCTACTGGTGCAGATTTAGTTCCCATTGAATTGACTAGCTTTGCTTCCTATCCTTGCTAGCTTACTCTGAAACTTGTGCTTTGATGCTCAAGATATGAATTAGCAACTTCACTCGGAACTCGTTCTTAGCTCACTTACAGAACTAGCCTTCGCTCGAAAAGCAGAGCTAGGGAGGTGTTAAGTCTTTGGTTTTGTCTCCGAGAATGACAAGAAAGAAATGCTGCGAAGTGAGCTTGGTAGTTCCCTACGCCTACGAGGAAGTACTGCCCAAAAGATGCTTTATGAAAAGAAATTGGCAATTATTGATGTAAAAATTAAAGGGACTTCAAAAATTTTCAGATGCCTGTCTGCTAGAGCTCGTTACATAGCACTAGATTTATAACAATTAAAGAATGAGTAATCTCTTTCAGATTCTGCTGGAGCAAAATGGATGGTTTTCTGGGAAGAACTAAAAAGGAATTGGAGCACTACGGGCGTTACCAGTGAACCTTGAGATTTTATTGAATATCCTTCGTTATGTAAAAAATTATTAAATAAATTTTCTTTGCTTGCTTTTGTAAAACATTATATCTCTGGCACGGTCACACTTATCTTTCCTGTCTCGATACTTAAGTGAAGATCTTTTCGGACCTAATATTCGACTTACGAGCAGATAGATCCGAGTGATCAGCCAAGCGGTTCCTGGCAGAGTCAGCAAGAGAAGGAAGCTCATTGGTTTAAGAACTCCTCCGCTCCTCGCTAATAACCCTATTCGCTTAGCTACTTGTCTCAGGTATTCCCACAAGAGCTCCTAAAACAAGAGCGGATATATCATCGGTTCTTGTTATCGGTTGCCGCTGCAAAGCTTCCGGATAGAGATTCTAACAAGAAACTAAATAGCTTAGTAGGATAGGAATCCGCTTCGAAGGCTGTCTGTCACAAGAGGCCGAGCCACTCTTTGTTTAAACTCCTCAGCTCTTCGCTGCACTCCACTTTATGAATAACCCTTGGGGAAGCCCTTTCAATGAGGTAAGGAAGAAGATGGGCAAGCGATTCTCTTCTCCTCCAATTGCATTGATCAGTTGGATGATAGTGAGATAAGCAAGGAAGCCGTAGAAGATTCGTCCATACTCGACTTGTGCTGCCCGGGGAAGGAGGTGGAAGACGGACCCTCCGGAGACGGATCCTGGACAACTAGCATCTGACCAATCTTACCCATGTCTTTCCCTCTATTCTCTTGAAGACCGGAAAGAGAGGAAGGTCTTTCAGTTGAACCCCCACAAGAGATATGAGAGTCACCTACACCTTTCTCAACAACTTCCATTGACTGATCGCCAACAACCATCTCCTGCATAGGCTCTTGAACTAAATCAGCCCTATTATCAACCCTGAGACTCTCACTTCCAGTTGCAACAGCCTTGTTTTTTTTCCTTTCTTTTGCACTCTGATCCATTCCCCATCAGAATTTTGCCGGGTATCCTACCCAAAAGGAGCTGGAATTGCTGTAGATAGATGGATCGAAGTAAGCGGGGAAAGCCAGCTGTGTCGGTCGTTCCTCTACTTGTGGTTGTCTCGACTGCATTCTCTTATTCCCAAGCGAATGTTAACTATTTAACCAATCAGTAGCAGAATCCGAGATAGGCGAAGGAAGGTCAACTCCTTACACTTCAGAAGTCGAAGTAAACTCTTTGCCTTCTTGACTGCCAGCATCAAGACGAGCGGTTACCTCAGAGCAACCCTAGGAGAAGGAATCCCTGTCTGGTTTTGAATGCCCCATTCCTTCCGCGAGTGGTTGGGTGGCCGAATACACTAACGCGGATAGGCCTTGTCAAGCTTTCAGCTAGGCTCCATAGCTCTCTTTGTAGCGGAGATCCCGGTCAAGAAAAAAAAGAAGAAGGCGCTTTTAGGCCCTATTCATTTCTCATAGCTCAAAGGAAGTCGAGCCCATACCATATTTCATTACCTAGAGCGAATTTAATGCCGCACAGTGGTCATCTCTGCCGCTAGACTTCACTATCATGTTATAAACATATACTTTGACTTTCTTATGTATCATGTTATGCAACAAGATTATAGCTGCCCTTTGATATGTTACCCCGGCGGGCGGTAGAAAAAATCTTCCCTAACGACAGATTGCTTTCAACTACCGACAGACTGGCCTAAAAGCAGCCGTTCTCATTTCCTTCAAAATCAGTGGCTTCCTAGTCCATTCATTACCTTCCTTTCCGTTAACTATTGAGTCGATTTCATCTCCTTCGACTGAGCTGCATCTCTCCTTTGCGCATTTCATTTCTTGAGGAAATGCCTTTCACTTTCAGATCGAATTCATTCCTCTCTCTTCCCCTTCGCCGGAGCTACCTGTCTTTTCACTTCATTCCTGGGCTTAGAAGAAAGAGAGATTGGAAATCGATTCAAGGGGATGGGCTCAATCTCAGCCGATTAGAACGACTCTTTCTTTTTTTCAGGCGAGCTAGCAGTGGGAAAGTACCTTGGGCATCATCCGAAGTCTTAATCTTCCAGGTAGGCAGAAGAAGAAGTTTCTCTTTGGTACTCTGATCTTTCTTAATGAAGTGTTCTAGCGCCAAGCCGCTTGAAAGAAAATGGGACCACTTAATTAAATAGAAGGGGCTAGATAATCTAAGGAGAGAAACGGCGTTCATACGAGAGTAGCCAAAGGAAGGGGCGAAGTAGCTCCGCAGTCAATCAAGTTAAGTAAGTAGGCTCGCCCAAAAGAAGTTCCGTAGTGAGTCAAGTAATAACACTAAATGAATCTATAATAATTTTCAATAACATAAGTTACCATAAAAAATTTAATTTCATCCAAGAAGTCACTTCGTCTTCGGAGGGCTTGTCTAACTGGAACCGCGGGATAGGCTCTGGCTGTGAAGTCTCGGCCACTGGATTCTCGGCTCTAAAATTGGGCTTAACAGCTCCTCTTCTCGTAACATGCTGAACCTCGTTGCACTCGATGAGTTCTTCCAAAGTGATTGGCCTCTGTTCTGCACTAACGATCTCTTTGAGTGTGACAAGCTCCGGGAGTGCTGGAAATGCGGCTTCAAACTTCTCGTACGACTGTACCACCTCTTCGAGAGTAACCTGGGTAGGCTGACACTTAAGCACTTGATCTAACGTCAGGGTGTAGTCGTGGCTCACTCTGCATGGCGGAAATACGCTTTGCACACTCTTCTTTTATTACTTAAAGGAAAGGCAGGCCTGCTCATCCTTTTCGGGCTCTGGTGGAGACGTCAGGAGATTGTTGTGGCTTTGACGCATTGACTTGCGACGGCTCCGGTTCCGTCAAGCCCAGGAGGTCCGCCCCACCCCTTTGACGTGCTAGGTTTTGGGTATGGTCTAGGTTAAGGATTGGGTAATGGCTGGTAAATGGGTTGAAGCTGCGGCTGAACAATATCATAGGGCTGAATAGGCTAAACAAATCCTATGCCCTTTTTTATCTAACAAAACCAGCAGGAGCTACAAATGCAGGGGGGCTTTAAAGACAGCTATCGATATAGCGAAGGGAAGAAGACATAGAGCTAGTTTACCTAGTTTACTTCAGAAGCACATGTTGTATTCCATGATCATCTAAGAGCTCATTCTATGATCATCTGAGACAAGTTCTTCTAGCCAAAACAGACCATTCCTAATTGTAGTTAGTTTACCTCGTCCAATGTTATTTAGTTAGCCTGCTTCCTCTCGGAGCGCTTTTTCCCAAAACTTCTTCGAGAGCAGCTTATTCTTAGTACAGAACATGGCATTCGAGCTAAGGGCTTTGCTTTAGGACTAAGGCACGGTTCCTGTTATTCGCTAGGGAGGGAAAGATGCCTAAGGCTTGTGGCTCAATGACTACGGCTTATTTTATTATTATTATTACCAAGAACGGTAAGAAGGAAGGCTTTAGAGAAGAGGTTATGTAGCACAAGGACCTTGCTAAAGAACATCTAACTAAATTCTTAAATTAGAAAGGCTAAACCCGATCCATGACTCAAAGGTCTGGCTGGGATGTGTGGTGTCTGATTCATATCTTCTACACCCGTTAGGTTCTCTTTCCTTAGGCCATCTGGGTTTTGATGTGCACCCCTAGAGAAAGAGGGATTTCAGGAGTCCCCTAGGAACAACTGAAACAAGAAGGTTCACAGTCAAACAAATCCATAGATCCTCCACCTGTTTTGAACCTGACAAATCACCGATTCCCTACCCTCTTTTCCATAGGCGGAGAGACTGCCTAGTCTAGAACACTCCAAGGCAGAGCATGGAACTAGCTAAGGAACCATAAGACATGTGGCCTGTTTAGGTGAGAACCTCCGAGTGAGCTTTCGGTCATGCTAGCAGGTCCCCGTAGTCTAAGAAAGACCTTAAGTAGGAATGGTAGGATGTAAAACAAGCCTGAAGAAAAATAGGGTGGCCTTATTGATTAGCTATTGCCAGCAACTTGCCTCCAATCTCTGGAATTGAATCTCATCTGCTTGACTCATATGATATTTCCCAATCCTTTATGCTGGACTTTACATGCAATTGCTCTACTGGATGGGAGTAGGAAAGGCAGAAGTCTTGGAGAACTGCTTGTGAATGGAGGGTTGAATAGTCAGTTGACAAGGCTACTTTCGAGTGAGTAGGTTTTTTAGTGACTCTCAGTCAATCATTACTAAGGCGCAGGGATTGCTCTTGGATTTTTTGCAAGCTAGACAATTCCAGATTGATTCTTACACTAAGAGGAGTTGGACTCATAGTACGTGCTCTACGCGATACACAGACAGATCGAATAGCCGGAGTACGGTAGGAATGGACTGCTGCCAAGGCCTCGAACAAGGGAATAGACTAAGGGACAGCTTGGCGGTAACCGAATAAAGACAGAAAAACACACTTTTTCTGTCTTTATTAAATAGTAATCCAAGAAAGGAAAGAGCAGAGGGTTTATAAGTTGAAGATGAAGCTGCTGCTTTTCGGGGGAGAGCTTACTCGGCTCATAGACCCTTTGCTTGTGTAGCCTATACGAAGCAAGCCCGGATCTTTCCCCATATCCATCTTTCCTTATTCTTTATCGCCTGGTCTTTCTTTCGTATGGGACGTGGGATCTTTCTTTCCGAAATCCATTTACCTTGCTAACCTAAGGCTTAAGAGTTCTCCCTTCTAAGAAAGAAGAAACCCTGGAAAGCTGTCAAGCCGAAACCAGTTTTATCCTCAAAGAACCCAATGGGCGTACAAATATCTGCTTCGAAAAGACCACGAGAGATGCGAAGAATAGCCCTTAGCTTGGGGGAGAAAGATAATAGGATCAGTCTACTGGGACCTAGAGGAGATAGAAGCTGTGGTTAGTGAGTTGCCTGCTTTACTGAAAGGCTGAACTGCTGACTCTAGAAATTACTTATTAAGTTAAGAGT